>PPND03000060.1:0-30044 GCA_003708095.3 Saturnispora dispora | reverse complement strand
GATTTGCAGATTGAAATCAATAGAGTAATCATAGTGACTCGTTTTCTACTCATTATAATTATTGATCTTATTTACAGACCCAGTATTACAATAACATATGTTACAAAGTAAGAACGTTTAGTCACGTGAATTAAAATGAGCAGTTGTCAAATTTGACGGTGAACTAAACGTAATGAATTGATAAGCCGAGACATTTCGTAAACGGGACTTAGCCGACAAAAGGATGGAATGGTTAAACGATGACAGTGTCGGATGTTACACAAGCTAAACGAGTAATCCAAGCAATATAAAAAGGTCACAAAAAAACATTGCTTATGCTATTCATAATTAACAAGATCAATTTTTAGGGTAATCAAATTCCTACCTACTTCTACAAAAAAGTTGTAGACAGTAAGCGTTATATGTTTTGTTACAAAGACCGAAAACTTTGTTTGTAGAAATTGGTTTGTTTTTATTTTTTTTAACTAATATATGTCGAAGTTCACTAATCATACATTACTGTATTAGGTATATGATGAGCATTGACAAACAAGTAGTAAATCTCACTAACTTGTGACAAATATGAAATATAAGTTAAGCAATTATTTAAGTCACAAAGTTATACTTAGGAAGTTATTTAATAAGCTAAAATAAGCGAAAATAGTATAAATAAACTTAATATTTTCTATGATTATAACACTACAAATGTTTTAATTTGTCACAATTTCCGTATAGCGGTAATAACGATTTAGTTTGCTTAATTAAAAAGTGTATACTAACTAATATAAATTAAAATGTGGGGACTGCCTTCTATATTAGAGATTACATTAGATTCTAGATCATCTAATAAATAATAAGAAGCTTTATTGTCTTGAACATTTCTTTTTAAGAATGGCATAGTAAATATGCTCAGTGTCTTCCCTTATTATTTCAACATTTCGCTCTATATTTTAATAGGCAACTCAAAAACTGATTCCATTATTACACAAATTTTGAGATCTATCAATTGTTCAAAAAATATCATTACTTATTTTTATTTCAAAATTGACTCTTGGGATCATAAATTTGACAAAAAGTTTTAAATTTAATGGGAAAAAACTATGTGACATAGAATTAAAGTCAAGTGTATTGTTATGAATACAGTTAACAACTAAGCTCGATATTAGTTGTTCGGCTCGTAATAATAAATTAGATTGGTTATAAAGTATGTAATATAATTTGGTGGACAATGTTGTCCACTCTTATATATATGTCAAGTATGATTATGACTCATACCTTTACTTATTGTACTTACTAATTATGTTTCCAAATCGGGAATGACTTAGCTCAGATCTGTAACAGTATATAATATAGTCGCTTGGTCTAGTGGTTACGATGTCTGCTTTACACGCAGAAGGTCCCGAGTTCGATCCTCGGATCGACTATAATATATTTTTATTTTTTGTTTAATTTTTTTTTTTGTAATTTGTTTAATTAATATACAATAACAGAAATTTTTACCTTCTTCTTCTCTTAAAAACTGGAACAAGATCATCATCCGGTTCCCTCCACCATTGTTCCTCATCATTTGGATCGGCTTCTCTTACCTGCGATTCTTTTTCTCTTCTTTTCCATTCCCTCAAATTTAGTTTGTTGCCATTCATTTGAATTATGTTATTCTTTGTGGGTGAAATGTTGAATGTTTTGCGCTTGCGCGGTGACATTAGTGTTGGAAAGGTGTGTATCTTAGTAGGTGAGTTATTCTGTGAAATATCATTTTTTGATACTGAAATATGCTCATGTTGTAAACTTTCATCAGGAGTATTTTGTCTTTCTTCATTATTTTTTGTATCTACCAAGGTTTTCGTAAGTGTCGACGCTACAGGCTCCGTAGATCTTTGTGTAATAAAAGTGCCTCCAGAAACAGATCTCGCATATTCTAGAAAGTTAGAGGCTGGTTTGGCCTTATGAGGGCCAAATATGCACCAACTTTCATTTAAAACATCAGGAAGTAGCCCAGATTGAGACAGTTGCCATATGAAAGCCAATGATACAACAGGTATATCCCATTTCTTTGCAGAATTTATTTTTTTCTTAGTGAATTCTGGAGATGATGAAGTAGACTTCTTCGACAGTAACAAATCCTTATATTTATAGCGAAATAACTGAGGAGAGTTCGAGATTGAAAGTCCCAACAAACTTAAATTGGGAATTAGATAATCACATTCCTTTGTTAACTCCTCCATGAAAGTCAAGTTTAAATTTTGAATCAACTTTTTGATGTGCAAATGTTCTATGGGCACAAATCCAGTTATATGGATTTTGAGTTTATATTTTAAGTGCAACTTTGGGCGTGGAATGGACCAGGAATCGAGCATAATTTTATTATAATGGATGCAGCGCTCGACAAACCACTCATTTACTATTTTGCATCCATTTTCTTCATTTAATATCATCAAACTCCTGGGCAACTCATCTCGACTTTTTTTTGATGGCACCAATATAAAAGACACTATTTTGTAATCATATTCGTTTGTAACTTCTCCCCCATATGTTTTCAAGGTTTCCAAAAGCTTGACAGTTTCATGAGCATCGAAACAAGAATGGAAGAAGACAAAACCTTTGAATAACTGGTCTTTAGATTTCGCCAATGGCTTCGAGACAACTAGATCTTTCAAACGTTTAAACACAACGTTGTCCCTTGGCTTGTTGTAATCAACGATTCCTCTTGTAATCGTTTGCAGCTTCAATTTACCAATCGTATTTGGATCCTCATAATTACCGATGTCATACGCGGATGTTTCCAATAAACTTAAGCAATTGCAGCAATCGATTACCCATTTGGGGTGGACAACAGAGGTACCCCATCCAACAGCTGTTTCGTATCTTCTGCCTTTTGTTGATATAGTGATTACAAAATCAGTGTGTTCACTCAAGGAAGAAGTGACCTCCCCCCCAAAATGCTTGATAAGATTTGTAATATAATACTTTTCAAAAAACGGATTACTAGATTCAGCCAGTCTGACTAAACAGAATGATTTGTTGTGAAATAGAGGCCATGGGTAGTGATCTAAGATAGAGATATTGATGATTTCTTTGGAATCTCTGACTCTTTTGTACAAAGGGGAAACATCTGCCCAATCAATAATTGTAACATCTCTTCTTTTCTCTATGCAGTAGTTCATCTTCTCCGTATGCGGTGTACCAGCTATCAATAGTGTAACTTTAGTATTTAACGATGAAACATAATGACCTCCTATAAAATTAACCATGTCGATGATTTGCTGCTTCTTGGACCCAGTAAGTCCTGTAGTAGTGTAAGTAACATTTTTTAGAATATCAACAACCATAAACTCATTAACCAAGTGTTACACTAACAATTTTCTCTGACAATTCAATTTATTATAGAAGATAAATTTACATTTTTTCATCATCTTCATTTTTATCAACATTTTCTTCATCGCCAAACAAATGTCTAAGAAACCAACCTCTAAGCAACAAACCCAATATGTGGCTAAAGTAAGATATTCTAACAATCTACCACCTCCATCTTGTCCAGCCAAACTTTTAGATGATTCCAGCCTTATAAAAAAGGATGAATTTAAGAACATTTTGTCTTCATTCTTCAGAAAAGACCATTTCCGTAATTTGATCAGACTCAATGAGGACCTGGGTATGAATATGAATTTGCTAGAGATGAGTGATGAAGAAGGTATATATGGATTGAATAACAATGGTGTTCCACTATCATTGCACCCATTAGATCAGATTCTTTTGACAGATCCAACCAAGAAAATAGCAACAAAGAGTGAAAATGTCGGATTTCTTAGAAGAACACAATACATTTCTTCAGATCAGTCATCAATACCTCAACAAGCTTTGGATAACTTGAAGATGAGAAAAGAAGAAGAATTTAACCCTAAATCTTTATTGAAATCAGTTGAAGATACGTTTGAAGACATAGAAGAATTATCGTCATTGAAGCATCCAACTAGAAAACATCTCAAAGCAAAAAAGGTGTGGAACTTTCTCCCAGACTCATCCATGTTTGATGAAACGTTTATCGACGTCAAGTTTTTGAGTTCAGCATCAATTACGAAGAATTCCAAAGCCGATGGCATTAAATCCATAAACGATCCAAAGCTTCTAACAGCAATTTTGAAAGAAATCGAATTGAACAAATCGACCAAGTTAATTTCCTTATATACCACAAATAGTGAATCTGATGCACAAAGTGTCAAGTCGCTCTTATCAGACACCACAGAAAACGCACCAATTGCTGAAGCAGATGCAACAAAAGTTGATGAAAGAAACAAATTTTTGTACAGAAAGCACAGAGATTACGCAGGTTCTATAGAGCCAATAGATTCCCTACGTCAACTGGCAATGACTTTTGATGAAAAATCAAATGTCGCTTATTATGTGCCTGTCAATCACAAGGTCGAGTTGAGAAAAAGTAGAGTGGATCCTGATTTGATTCCAAAACTGAAAAAGGTTTCTTTTGGTCAAATCGAGTTGGATGTGAGGGAGCCAACCTTTGTAGAACTTGGTCAAAGAGATCGCTCAAGAAGTACTTTTGATCCAATGGAGTTTGGTGTTGAAGAAGAAGAGGAAGAAGTAGAGAAGAAAGAAGAGCTTTCTGAAAATACACAGCAAGCTTAAGAATATTTAAAACGTTTACGATATCTTGTATTTTGTGGTGAGCATTGATATGATCACTATGTAGCTTTGTTTTGTACGTTAAAAATTGTATAAGTATCATTATTTGTCATATCTGATTTGGATCTTGGTTTTTGCGTGGATCTGAAATTTTTCAATGTTTACAGTGTAGATCAACAGTGAAAAGTTGAAAAAGATATGACTAAGTTGGGGTTAGCGGATGTCTCACTGAATCTTGTGGCCATATGCGATGCAATTATTGAAAGGCAACTCATAGACAAAAAGTCCAGCTCAATGGAGTATTCCAATAATGGTAAAAAGTATAGAATGACTACAAATGGTCAATTCATCAGAGTTCGGGTCGAAGACAAACATTTGGTCATTGCAGAAAATTATGAATCATATAAGGACAACCTTTCCATACTTTCTTCTTACCAGATTTTGAAAGCACAAGGTGATGTTCTACATAGATATAGAAACCTATGTTTGGCAATTATTTTCTTCTCAAGGGAGATCGAACTAAATAAATGGTATGACGAAACGTCATCGAAAGTATGCACGCTACAGAATTCACTTTTGCAACCGAATGAAGTTGAAAGGGAGGCTCTGGAATATATCACTGGTATAGATGGTGCTCTGAGAGAAGAGTATATCAAACTCGGTGCAATGATTTCAACGGCAACCAAGATTAACTTTTTCCAGTCAGATCACAACGTTTCTTCACCTACTCTGGATGGCTATGCTTTGAAAAGGCTAGTCACGGAAACATGTGGTGTTGAAGCCCTAGTATCTCCAGATATTTACAATTCCCTAAGAGCTTTCAGTCATTGGTGTTCCATAAAGGGTATTTTTCATTGTCTAGATATACCAGCACTGAAAATAGATGATTTGTTGATCCACAATTTCAAGAGTTTTCCTACTATTCCTAGATGGATTAAAGACACAGTTAAAAATAGGTACCCCGCCGGTACCTCGTCTTGTTCCATAATAAAGAAGACGCTCATTTTGATTTCACAGTCCGTATATGGTGAACTGATTGCTATTCCATCGTTTTTGGACACTGAATCATTTTTTGCATTATGTAACGACATTGAACACGACCCACTGAGATACCATGTGAGATCAACTACCTTAGATTTATCAATAGAGCCACCAGTTGAACTTCATAAAGTGTTCAAGAATGCGCCTGAGTGGATTGAATTCATTTCCTGTGCTCTTCATGGTATTGGTAACATTTGGTTCCAATCCAATATGTCAACGTCTAACAAAATTTTAAGCATCAACAAGGTAAAGAACAACCAGTTGTTCAAGCACGTATCTAGGATTGCCAAGCGACTTCAAACTCTCGATTCAACAGTAATGAGCTCTCCAGATCCAGAGAAACTTGCCGTCAAATTACTAGGCGGACCCGTTTCCAATTCAATTTCTTTTCACTTATCCAACATTAAAGATACTAATTGAATTGTTATGGTGTGTATAACTACGTTTTAACTGATGTCCGTGCATAACAAAACATTTTATGTACTCTTGTATACTAATATGTATTTTCTTATCAGCCACCAAAGAAGGGACTCTCAATTGAGGAAAAAAGGATGAGATTGCTTTCTTGGTTTCAAGAGCATCATTCCGTTTATAACATTAAGGAAATCGAATCCACCGCCAGTAAGAAGACTGGCATTTCTTCAATGCAAATTAAGGATATTTTGAAGTTGCTTATTGACGACAACCTTGTCCAATGTGAAAAATGCGGTATTTCAAATTTGTACTGGTCGTTTAAATATGCTGCCAGACTTAAGCTTCAAGAGCAATACAACAGTGCATTGAAAAAGAGAGAACAGTTGTTGAGTTCTATCAAAGAATCACAAGTCAAATTATCGTTACTTCAGGAGACAAGAAATGGTGAATCCTGGAATCAGTTAAATGAGCAATGTATATTCTTGCAAAATGCAAATAACGATTTGAAAGTGGAGGAACATGTGCTCTTGGAGACTAGCATGGACAATATTGCTGAAATGGAAAAGCAAATGATTGAGTTAGAAATGGCAATCGATTCAGTAGAAGATAATATTGATCTCATCATAAACTATTTTCATAAGCAAAATGGTATCGACAAAATGGAATTGAAGAGAATGCTTAATATTCCAGAAGGTTTATAAGATATGTATATAATTATTTATGTGTCTTAGTTCTTTGCTTTAAACAATAACGCAAAACCAAGAAAAGAGTCCAAAGATTAAAAAGACTGGGTAAATCATCAAAAAGATCCTCTTATCACTTTCATTACCTTCATCTTCGGCTGAATCATCTGTAAATGACAAAGTACCCCTCTTTTTACAATTGGTAACGATACCCAAAAGCAAAAAAGTACAGAGCAGTGACCAGGACAACATTATAATACTGATGATTATTCTGATCAATTTAAAGTGAACAAATATACTTATCAATCCTCCCAGGACCACAGGGAAAAAGGAGTAACTTAGTAAACTCAAGCATTGAAAAAATGAAAGCCCAATAATACCATTAGATGTCGTACCGTTTTCTAGTTTTTGCTGAACAGGAGAAAGCAATTGAATATTGATACTCAAAACAGCAAGTGACGACCATATCAGAGTGAAAGCGCCTGAGAATATTTCACTAGCAGTTTCTTCATCATTTTCATTTAACCCTTTGTTTTGTAAATAAGTAATGATAACACTGAACCCTAAATTAATGACCAAAGGTCCCCAAAGATCCCAGTCTCGGATCTTTTTCAAAGTTTCGTCTGAATATTCGTCTTCGCCTTCATTTGATGTACCAACAGCATCTTCAATGTCATTCTGACCGCCCATAAATCTTCTACTAATGACTTGTGCTTGTGAAAGAGACTTCTTCAATCTCAATGGCCATAAAATAGATAATAGTTTATCGCCAATATTACTTAGGTCTCGATGTAAAGTGGCCCAAACGGATTCGTCAAGTGTGTTACCTCCACTAAAAGGCCTCTCTCTAGTTTGAATGTCCCCCATTCCTGGTATGTGTGGCTTGATAAAAGAGGACATGTTAAAAAGAGGTGTTGAACTGACAGGTTGGGGATCAGCTTTTGCTAGCGTAGTTGCTTCAGGCTCTGGCAAACGCGACTGCAATGAAACATCAGGCTCAATTAAAATGGCGTCATCATCGAGCGAGGGTTCAGCATTTAGTTTAATGTAATTACCACTCATTATCAATTTGATTTAGATAAAAGCTTCTAAACATGGTGGAAAAAAATTAACTTCTACAGAAACGTACTGTTGCTTTCTTCAGTGAATTGAAATATTGAATGGTAGAACCAAAGACCGCTCTTGTTACTGGATGTTCGTCTGGTATTGGCCATTGCCTTGCCACTGAACTTGCTGAAAGAGGTTATATTGTGTATGCTTGTGCGAGAAGGGTCAATGCAATGCAAGATCTTGCTGATAAGTACCCGGGGAAAGTTATTATCTTCAGTATGGATGTTTCCAACTTAGAGTCAATTAATAAAGGCTATGAATTCGTTAGTGGAAAGCTAGAAGAAGCCGGTGCGACAGGACTTGACATTCTTTATAACAATGCTGGCTCCTCTTGCACTTTTCCAGGAATTGATGTTCCAGATCAAGCTCTTGTGCAATGTATGGAAACAAACTTCGAAGGCCCTGTTAGAGTTGTCCATGCCTTCTCAAGACTTGTTATCGCTAAACAGGGGACATTTGCTTTCACTGGCTCTGCAGCTGGTTACTGTCCATTTCCATGGGGTTCAGTTTATGGCGCATCAAAGGCGGCTATTGGCCAATATTGTAACATACTAGCTTTTGAACTAGAACCATTTGGATGTTCTGTTAAAAACTTCATTACAGGAGGAGTTAAAACAGCTATTGCTGACACTAGACCGCTTCCTGAAGACTCAATTTACAACATTGAGCCAATGAAATTGGCCTTTGCTGAAAGACAAAAGTTTGCCGAGCGTAATAATCCAATGTTGCCAGAAGTTTACGCCAAAAAGGCTGCTGATGCTATCGAGTTTGGTTCTAAAAGAACTGTTGATGTTTATCTTGGTTCTTGGTCAATTTTACCTTATTTGTCAAGGTATTTTGTGCCAAGATCACTTATGGTTGCGATTTTTAGAATCAAGTTCCATTTGACTGATGTTTGGAAGGCACTTAGTGAAAAAATGAAGAAAGATTGAGTAGCCAAATTTATAGTATTCTTTATTTTTTTTGTTGACCTAGACTCGGTCTTATTATAATTAGTATCATAGTAATAAAAAGTTAATAAAAATCGATAAACTAATAATAAATAATGCAACAAAAAATACATAATAACAACAATAATATCACCAACAAAAAAAAGATTATACAAAGAAAAAAACACCACATCAAATCCATTTATTGACAATATTATATTGCCCAGACCATATATTATTAAATTTTAAGTTGCCAATTATATTTCCTCTCTTCAAGAATTTTAACGTCATCTTAATGCTTGCATGCTCATTTAAAATGCTTTTTTTTCCTTGTATGATTAGAACTTGTAGATAAGTGATGAAGTACTCAATTTTTACGGTTTCTTGCACCAAAAAAAAGTTCATCTTCTTCGGAATCATCGCTAAATTCATCATTATTTAAAAGAAAACCTTTTTTCATTTTTGATTGATTTGCATTCATTCGTGATAAATCATGACCAGAAGTAGCGCTACCTAAAAATTGTTTATTAACAGCGGATAAAGAAGAACCTTTCACACATGAATTTGCAGCGTTTTGTAAGTCGAACCCTCCACGATATCTCTCATTTTCACTTTCACTTTCGCTGTTGCTTTCGCTGCCACTACTGGAATCGTTTAGTAAGAAGGTATTTTTACCTTTTCCAAAGTTTGAGTTGGATTTTTGGAACATAGGAGGAATTGGTTGAGGCTGGTAAAGTTTTTGACTTGAGTTCATTAGATCACTTAACTGAGGTTTGGACCCCAAACCTGTACTTTTCAAAATACCAGATCCTTTTATATCTAAGCCACTTAAACCCGTTTTAATTTGAGACAAAGACTGAGTGGAATTACTCCTTGATCCAAATGTGGTACCTCCTAGACTCAACGTCCTCTTCAAATCAGAACCAAATGTTAACATATCGTCATTATTGACTTCACTATCAATATCACTTTCGTCTTCACTCATACTCTGATAACTGTTATAACTGTCACTTATATCGCTCATTGGTTGATCTTCCAGATGCTCATAAGTTGTTGCTTCTACTGGTAATGAATCAACGTCCATGCTATCCATATTATCTAATTCAATATTGGCGGGTATATCAACCATTTCAACATCTTTGACTTTGAATAAATCACTATTACCAGTATAAACAGAATTATAGTCATAGTGGTTTAAACCTTTGTTTGTTTTAATATTATGGGATAAAGTTGTTTGCTCCTTTTCTTCGCTTACTTCATCAGGTCCCATATTCAAAGTTGTTGCTGGTAGAGGCGAAATTGTTGTAACATCAGCATGATTGCATTTTGAGTTTTTATTGTCTAAGTGAGGTTTGTGTGAAATATTTGGCAGCGGGAATTTATTATTAATGATAATGATACCGTCATCATCATCATCATCATCATCATTAAGATTAACGTTAACTTCATCATTCATTTCTTCATCATTGTCATTATCGATGGTTATGACATTTTCATTTTTACTAATACTAAAATCTGCATCTTCTGTATAATTAGATTTTAGAAAAGAACTAACTGGAGTTAAGTCTTCTTCATCGGAGGAATTTTTATATTCATCATTATAGTAAGCGTCAGGATATTCAATAGCGATACACTGAGTGACTCTTGGATTAAAATGAATTCTTTTATTTTCCCTATGTGACAACAAATTATTATTTTGATTTTGTTTGATATGCAATTGTGAATTCTTCAAAGAAGATTTAATCAAGAGAGGATCAGTAAATGTTTTCCTTGAGCTAGAGTTTAAATTCGGTTCATTTGAATCAATGTCGGAATTGGTACTTGGTTCCAAGATAGGAGACATTGATCTTAATTTATTTTCCCTTGTTTCTAATAAATTTTGTAGTCTACTATAACTTGCATCAGAAATAACACGTTCAACATTTGATTTCTTTTTTAAGATCGATTTTAAATGAGTTGGAATATCATCAGCGTGTAATTTAAAACTATCATCATTTGAAACTTGATCGTTATTATTATTTGTATTTAGTAAAGAGTTATGTTCAGAATTTAAAGTATCGTTATTAGCATTAATTTCGTTAGTGTTATCATCGTTATTGTTATTATTATTATTATTATCGTTGTTGTAAAATATATCATTATTGGATTTTTCGTTTGATGAAACTGACGAGGGACAAAGTTGATCCGTGTTATTTAGGTGAAGTTTTTCGATTGAAGAAGAATCTGAGTGCTGCATCAGTGGAGCAGAGGGGGAATCGTATAAATATGAAGACGTTGACTGAGGTCTTAATACAGGGCCATAGAGCCATGTGACATCGTTATCTCTCTCGTCCCAGTCCAAGACTGAGGCAGGAATCGTCTTGAGATTGTTTCTTGTTTGAGCCCAAGTTCTCCAGGAGGCATTTTCGAGTCTGGCGGCGTCTGCCACGGCAGTCCTTCTAAGCACGACATACTTCCAAGACTTTGAGATTTCGTCTTCGTCCCATTTGTGGGTCAAGTAGTCCACATGTTCCTTGGGGACATTTTTAGCATCTTTGACGTCCATGTCATCATGTAACTGGTTGATTATGTCGTTGTGTGGCGATGCAGAGGAGGGTGACGAGGCCGTGGATGACAACAGTTTGTTATCCAACTGGTGGTGTGTGTAGTGCTGTTGCTTTTTCAACTGATGTTTCGGTATCAAACAAATACCCTGGTTGTCGCCAGCACAACTCAAGGCCTCGCCAGTCTCATTCGCATTCCCCGTAGTAGCTACCTCCTTTGCCTTTCGGCGATTACTTGGCGTGATGACGCTTGTGTAAAACGAAGGAATCGATTCTTCTTCCTTGTCAAATGACACCCCGGAGTCCTGTGGCAAATTCAATTTGTCAATCGTCTGGCTAGTAACAAACCTCTTGGTCTTATCGGTCTGTGGCTTCTGTACAAGGAACGAGGAATCAAACAGTCCCATCGACCTCGTTCTCTTCAATTTGAACGTTGTGGCATTGAAATGCCTGTCACTGGTGGATTCAACATGCTGCGAGGTGGTAGGTCCTTCATTGAACACCTCTTCTGTTCTCATTTTGCTATTGCTGCTTCGATAACCGGTCAATTTACGAGTTCTGTTGATTCTTTTGACCAAACCTTTAATATAGGCCTATTTTAAAATTTTTTTAGCTATATATCTCACTATAACCATTATGTGTTGAAGAAGTTAAAATTCAACTTCATTTTCTTCTTTTTTTCCGGGTTCAAGTTAATGCGGCGCATGCTCCGGTGTGGCGCAGCAGCGTTGAGAAACTTTTTTTTTTTTTTTTTTTTTTTGGAGAAAAACTATTTTTAAGCCCCTTACGTAAGTGCGCGAAAAAAGTGGCAAAGGCTAAAAAAAAAGGGGATATTGCGTGGCGCATGCACTGAAAGATAACGTGTTGTTTGATATGCTCGTTTCCTCCCTTGATGTTTTTTTTGTATTTTCCATACTTAAGATGGGAAACAGTATTGGGGTGCGGATTGTTGGAAAGCATTTGAAATGCCGTGATTCAATATTATAGTGTTTACCCCAACGATATATTTGTGGGTTGCAACATGGCTTTTTTTAGGCTGAACATTCAAAGATTCTATATATTTATAGTTTGAGTATATTTGTAGACTGAGTGTTGTTGTCAGAGCCGCATGAATACTACAAACTCAAAAGCGTGCCAAAATCGTAGTCTCATCCTGAAAAAGAAAAAAATATGCTCAGGCTTTGTAACTGCAGTACAAACGTTCAGTGTGCACATTTAGGCCAAACCAAACGTAACCGTTGGAAAACGCATAACCACAATCCACCAGTAAACATCGGTAGAGTGGCGCATGCTTGAATCACTTATCCTGTCAAATAATATGACATCTTTTCATAGCGCATGTCTTTTTTTTTTGTGTTTGCTTACGTAACGTGCGCGAATTGGGGGCTCAAACTGCAATACTCTGCATCTTATTATCTTTCTCTATGGTCCAATTCCCCTTGGATGGGTATGAGTACGGCCTCTTAACATTAGCGTCAAAAGCAAGCTCTGTAATACAGTACCTTGAATACACGTCTGATCGATATCTGCGTATTCCTAATTTTTGCATTCCTCTCATAGGTGCCACTCCCTTGCTCTTTGTTTATATTTACATTCACTATTTATTTATATTTGTATTTACTTTATCTATTTTAGTATTGAAAATCTCGCCCGAATTATTTTCACCTTTTGGCCCAGCTACTTTCTTATTAGTTAACAGCAAACGTTTTAACCTCTCACCCTAGTCATTCCTTTCTAGTTGGAAGCCACAATACAATAAGAATACCACCAACTAATTACATTCCTTATTAACACAAAAAAGCTTTGCCCCTTTCGTATGTATGACAATAATCAAATCTCCAGGAATTTTTTTAAACAGTATTTCCCACGCTGAGATTATATCAATTTTTTAATTTTGAAAGCAACATACAAGCTACTCAGGTCTCTACTACATTTAAACTCCAACAACGACTACCACCATGACCCGCTTCATTCAGTATCTAATGGTTTTGTTTTATGCTGGTTTTGGAAGCCTCCCCAATTAGGGCGCTCGTTTTACTGAAATTTTTTCTGGTAAAATCGCGATACGTTCCTAAATAGGGAGCTTGCTTGTTTACATAGTAACACGGTAGTTAGGGAGATCCAAAGGGAAGCTTAGCTGTTTTCAGATCTTGCATTACAAGCGATATACTAACATAGATTATAGCTTTGATTACAATGAAATTGAATTCAACTATTTTACTCTCCTTAGCCACACTTATGGCCTCAGTTTCAGCTGCAGATGCAGATTGTGAAACCACTAAACACGTTCACCATCAACATAAGAGAGCCGTCGCGTACGACTACGTCTATGTGACCGTCACTGTTGACGGCGAGGGTTCCACATACATTGAAACCACAAGTCAAGCCACCCCTACTTCCACTGAATCTTCTAGCTCCAGTGTTGAGGCCGAATCCTCAAGTGCTTCCTCTACTGAAGCATCATCCTCTTCTACTGAAGCATCCTCTTCCTCTACTGATTCTTCCTCTACTGATTCTTCCTCCACAGACTCTTCTTCCTCTTCTACTGAAGAAGAATCATCCACTTCATCTTCCTCTTCTGCGGCTGCCACTTCATCATCATCATCGTCATCTAACTCTAACAAGTCATACTCCGTCTCAAGTTCTGGTGACCTTTCTGCCTATGATGATGGCATCTCCTCCTTTGAAGATGGTACCATTGCCTGCTCCGATTTCCCAAGCGGTAACGGTGTCGTTTCTCTGGACTACCTAGGTTTTGGCGGTTGGTCCGGTCTTTACCACCCTCATGACACCTCCACTGGTGGTTCTTGTGACGAAGGTTCATACTGTTCCTACGCATGCCAACCTGGTATGTCTAAAACTCAATGGCCTTCTGAACAACCTTCCAATGGTGTTTCCGTCGGTGGTCTTATCTGTAAGAACGGTTACCTCCACAGATCCAATACTGACTACGATACGCTTTGTGTTTGGGGTATTGATTCTGCAAGAGTCGTCAACTCACTGGATCAATCTGTTGCTATCTGTAGAACCGACTACCCAGGTACTGAAAACATGGTTATCCCAACCATCGTGGAAGCAGGTTCTGAAAACTACCTCACAACAGTTGACGAAGATTCCTATTACACCTGGCAAGGTTTGAAGACATCTGCTCAGTACTATGTTAACAACGCTGGTGTCTCTCAAACTGACGGTTGTATCTGGGGTACTTCTGGCTCTGGTGTTGGTAACTGGGCTCCATTGAACTTTGGTGCTGGTTACACCGGCGGCATTGCTTACCTTTCACTGATCCCAAACCCAAACAACCTCGATGCTGCTAACTTCAACGTTAAAATCGTTGCTTACGATGACGACTCTGTTGTTATTGGTGACTGTGTTTACGAAAATGGTTCTTATAACGGCAATGGCTCTGATGGTTGTACTGTTTCAGTTACCTCCGGTAAGGCCAAGTTTGTCTTCTACTAATTGTATTATTACTAGCAAAATGAAAAACACTATATAAATATTGGTTTTTTTTACCTCTTCTTTTTTCTTCTTTTCTTCAAACAATTGATGTTTACTACTCTTGTTATACATGCCTTTTCCCCTTATCCAGTTTTGACCTTTTTTACAATATTTATTTTACTTTAGAATTGTTTAGATTTATTTTATAGTATCAAATTTGTTCTAATGAAATATCTCAAAAAAAAACTTCTAAAATATATCTCTTCTTTCTCTCTAAGTTTGAACAATATATATTCAGCAAAGGTATATAGGTGATTACAAACTTTGCAATTTGAGTGCCTATTGTTACTTCTTTTAATCAGAACAATAACCATCCGCTATTCCTTACAATTGTTGTATAAAATCACTTATAGTGTACAGTTCAGCCTGCTCATCAAATATAAGTGTTGAGCATTATGTCGAGCTCAACTAGAAGAGTTCTCAGATCGGCCAAAATAATACCAATCCACGATTATAAGAGTTTGGAGTTTTGGAATAACGATGAAATAGAAGATCTTAAAACACCCAAATGTATTGCTACCAAAATCCATGGAAAGGTAGGAGTGCCAAAGATAGCTAAAACTCATACGCAAAATAAGAAGCCTGAAAAGAAAACAGGTAAAAAAGGGAACCCATCACGTAGGGGTAGGCGGCACTCAGTTGGTGAAAAGGTTGCCAAAACGAAAAAAACTCAATCTTGCATCAATGAACAGAAACAAATCACCAATGAAAAAATCAATAAAGAGGCTTCTTTATTGATCAATCAGGACTCCAACGAAGGTAATGTGGTTGCCATGGTTCCGAGCTCGGTTCAAGAGAACAATCAAGAAATTTCAGAAATAAATGAGCAAAGTGAAATTAGTGACATTATGTTTGAACAAGATGCAACCTTTCATTCGGCAACAGATAGTCAAATACTACAAGAGGAAAGTTTAAACCTTGTTTTGCATGAGAACTTCATTTCATCCAACAGCACAAAACCTAAAGTTTATGCAAAAGCTAATGAATTAGTCAAAAATCGAAATAAAGCTATTGAAAGCAGCAGCGCAAATGTACTACAGGACGACCATCACACCAATACCTGGATCATGGAACAGGGTAATTCAGACAAGAATCTTCTCACTTCAATGGTTCACAAATTTGAGGAAATGACACGAGCGTTACAAGAGGAAATCAAGTTGTATGAGGAGGAATTAGAAAGAGATCATGATGAGGCTATTGCCAAAGTAAACCAGTACTATCACAAACTCAGGGAAAGTCACAAACAACGATTTAACAAAAGTTTGCAACTGGTGCAACAACAAATAAAAAGTCGCGGTGCATTGAAGTAGTGTCAACCAATGAGAGCTCTCACAGTGGAATTACACAAATTTCCAAGGAAAAAAAGCTACTAGACTTTTTTTCTCCATGCTTCTGGTTGGATGTTGTTATTCAGCAAGTAGATTTGACTATCATGTTGTCCAGATTATCTTTCAGAACCACTAGAGCCGTTGGCTTGAATGCAACTAGAACTATTTCTTCCACAGTTCCAGCTTTAAAGTCTACTTATGATTCACCAGATTTCACTCACTACTTAAACAACTCCAAGGGTAACACTGAAAAGTCTAGAGATTTCACTTACTTCATGGTTGGTTCTTACGGTTTGTTAGGTGCAGCAGCAGCTAAGTCTACTGTTGAAGCCTTTTTAACTACCATGTCTGCATCTGCTGATGTCTTGGCTATGGCTAAAGTTGAAGTTAAGTTAAATGCAATCCCATTAGGTAAGAACGTTGTTGTCAAGTGGCAAGGTAAGCCTGTTTTCATTAGACATAGAACACCTGCTGAAATTGAAGAAGCCAACGAAGTCGATGTCAAGTCTCTTAGAGATCCACAAACTGATTCTGACAGAGTTAAGGACCCACAATGGTTGATTATGCTGGGTATCTGTACTCACTTGGGTTGTGTCCCAATTGGCGAATCTGGTGATTTCGGTGGTTGGTTCTGTCCATGTCACGGTTCTCACTATGATATCTCTGGTAGAATTAGAAAGGGTCCTGCCCCATTAAATTTGGAAATTCCTGAATACGAATTTGCTGATACCGAAACCTTAATTGTTGGTTAAGTTTATAAATGAAAAAGAAGATCACTTGAGATTAAACAAATATTCAATATATTATTATTATTATCATTATTACTACTAATTATTCCCAAATCAACTTCACTGAAAAGAAAGATTCACTTTTGAATATATATAAAAACTCTGTCTCTATTTCAAATCAAATGTTACCACTATTCATTAGATTATTTCTTTCCTTCTTCCCCTTTTTTATTATAAACTACAATTCTTATTTCAGCTGACAACCATTTGCTCACATTACTCATCCTGTATTCTTTATATTCATGATGTTTTATTTATTCATTTTATAGTAACGTAAAATATATATACAAACGATAATTCAACGAAAAAATATCTAATTTTTTTTTGCTTAAGTCTATAATTCCATAGAGAACAATACCTAATTCATAGATCTAGGCAAGATAATGACATGGCGAGAGGAGTACGAGACAAACCCGTCTGTCAGAAAATTATCGGCACAATTTGATGGTTATGACACAGTTGATTGGCCTAGAGAGTACTTGCTAGAAAATAGGAAATACTTTCATGCATTGAAGAAGCAGAGACAAATTGATGATGAAGCATCGATAGGTAGTACAATTGCAACAAGCTCAATTCAGTTCATTGAGAAGATAAGCAAGGGTCAGATAATCAAATCAAGATTATGGTCTTCCTTACAAACATGGCTGGTTTTGACAATCATTGGACTTGTGACTGGAACGATTGCAGCTTTATTAAATGTTATGTCAGAATGGTTAAATGATTTGAAAGTTGGATACTGTGATTCTGGCTTCTTCTATAATGAACAATTTTGTTGTTTGGATTCAAACAGCGATTCATGCACTGCATTTACACCGTGGTCAGATTCATCAATTATCAAATTTTTGATTCATGTAACACTTTGTGTTACCTTCGGTTTATTAGCATCACTGGCTTGTAAGAGATATGCACCGTTTGCTTCAGGGTCTGGTATTTCTGAAGTCAAATGCATCGTTTCAGGTTTTAACAAAGAAGGTTTCTTAGCGTTAAATACTTTGATAGTGAAAGCTTTAACATTACCATTCGTTATTGCAAGTGGATTAGCCGTTGGTAAAGAAGGCCCAAGTGTTCACTATGCTTCATGTGTTGGTTACGTTGTTCCACCACTAATTGTCAGTTGGTTTAAGAAATGTTCACCCAAGATGTCTGATTTTATTGCAGCTGGTGCAGCATCTGGTGTTGCCGTTGCATTTGGTTCTCCAATTAGTGGAGTTATCTTTTCACTTGAAGAAATCTCGAATGTAGTCTCGATAAGCGTCATTTGGAAATCCTTTTATGCTGCTTTCATTGCCACATCAACACTGCAGGCCTGGAATCCTTTCGGAACAGGCCAAATCGTGATGTTTGAGGTTAAATATGACACCAATTGGAATTGGTGGGAACTGCCCTTATTTATTTTACTAGGTATATTTGGTGGTATATATGGAGTCCTTATTTCAAAGTTTAATATCAAATATGTTGCATTTAGAAAAACTTTCTTATCCAATTATGGCTGGCAAGAAATCGGTATTTTATGTTTCATAACAGCAGTTATTGGTTACTCAAATCCTTATATCAAATTAGAGATGACAAGAGTGATGGAATTATTATTTGATGAATGTAAGGAAACAAACTTCCATAATGCCATATGTCAAATTTCAAATTTAGATGTTAAAACCACTGACTGGATTATTACACTGCTTGAGTTGATATTTGCGACAATTTTAAGATCAATTTTGATTTGCATCTCCTATGGATCGAAGGTTCCATGTGGTATTTTTGTTCCTTCAATGGCAGTTGGTGCCACTTTTGGCAAAACATTGGGGTTGCTTGTGGAACAACTTCATCCAAACGGAGGGATCACATCAGGCACTTACGCGTTTTTAGGTGCCGGCGCAGCTTTATCAGGAATAACTGGACTATCGGTAACTGTTGTTGTTATTATGTTTGAGCTAACAGGCGCATTAAAATACGTTGTTCCTACAATGATCGTTGTTATTTTTGTTAAGATTGTAATGGAGGGGATTGGAAATGGATTTGGTGGAATTGCTGATCAAATGGTGAAATTCAATGGTATGCCATATCTCGACGTCAGGGAGGAACATGACTTGGGTGAAATAGATACCACAGTAGGTGAAGTTATGCTCAATGACGGTACGTTCAACTTAATTTACCTAACGACAGAGATGACAGTTGGCAAAGTCAAAGAAATACTAAATACAAATAGCATATCGAAGTATCCAATTGTATATAATGCAGACGATAATGAGCATAGATTAATCGGTACAGTTGAATCAGAAGATTTGAAAATGGCACTTAGAGAAGTTGGAATTAATTGTGAAGAACAAGAAGCAGGTAATGACAATAAGGAAATTATATTTGTACAAGACAAGACAATGCATAGACTTTTGGGACAATTACCGAACAGAGAACAAGATAGTCAATTTAATTTTGAGCCAGTAGTTAGTTTTGAGCTGCTGACTATTAATAAGGATGCGTCCATATACAAATTGTTATCGATGCATTTAGAGTTAGGTAGTAAATTTGTTTACATCACCGATGACGAGAATAATTTATTGGGGGTTGTTAGTAGGAAGGACTTGATCAAATACGACAACTACAATCATTGGAAATCGCATGGTGATATATTTGTGAGTGAATTTGACGAGATTATCTTCAACAGAATATGGTTATTGTATAAAAACGTGGGCAATTTCATAATCAATGTACCATACCACATTAGAAATTTGGTAAGAGGGGAGAGACACAGAAACGAGATAAGTGTTGACTGAAGCATAAATAGCCTAATACAGAGCTATTCTCCTTTGTAAATATATGTAGTTTTTTAAAAAAAATAGATAATTATATTTTTTCAATTTTGATAATACACACAAAAAAAACAAACAAAATGGTTCAGTGTTAGAGATATAAGGACATATGTAACCATATGATTTTGATGATATTAACTATGATTTTCCGATAACAATGGATGAAAAAGGCTGAAAGAAAAAGGGAGACCTGAAAGTGTAGATTGAAGATAAAATGACGCATCTTTAAAATAGCATTATAAATCTCGTGTTTTTCACCAATGTAACCTTTTATTATATTTTTTGAACAACCTTAACAGATGACATCCTGAGTGGCTCTGGAGTTCATCAACAAGGCAACAATCAAACCGTACAAACCAAGGACTTCGGCGAAAATCAAAATCAAAATCATACCGACGAACAATCTTGGCTGTTGGGCAGAACCTCTGACACCGGCGTCACCAACGATACCAATGGCAAAACCGGCAGCAAGACCAGCAAGACCGACAGACAAACCTGCACCCAATTGGATGAACCCAGTGTAAAGCGCTTGTTGTTGTTTTAAGGAGGATGAAATCAAAACTGACACCACCAACCCGTAAATGGCAATAATACCCGCCATAATGACTGGCACAGTGTTCTTGATAAGCAAGTCTGGTCTGAGGACACAAGTAGCACAGATACCGACACCTGACTTAGCTGTACCGTAGGAGGCACCAAAACAGGTGAAGATGATAGCAGCGGCGCAACCGATGGAACCAAAGAAAGGAGCGTAAACAGGACTGCATCAACTCATGTTAGTAATTGTCCTCTTCTTTCTTAAGTCAATTGACTCTGTTTTTGTCACATACCAAAGATCAGACATTTTTCGTTGAAAAGCACTTGGTTATCTCCAAATGGACACTTTCGCCCTTTGCCTTTTTTCCTAACCTTATGTTTCTCTTAATTAATATTTCGATTTTTTGGGGAAAAATTAGAAAAAAAAAAACCAAAATTCGCGAAAAAAATTTCAAGTTTTTTGAGCCCCAATCACGTGACACTTACGTAAGTGTCACGTGACTAATTGACACATAACAATAATGACAGATTTATGCGCCACGAAAAACGGTTTTGTATCAAATGTGGCGCAGGGTTTATCTTTAAAATTTTTTTTTTCCTAGAATTGATGAAAAAAAAAATAAAAAAATTTTCATTTCCTTCTTCTGTTACTATATATCTTTTGCTATATATTAAAGGAAGAGCTCTTTTGCAAGGAACCTTAAACTTAAATAAATAAAAATGTCTGCACCAAACCCAAAGGCTTTCCCACTTGCTGACTCAGCATTGTCCCAACAAATTCTTGATCTTGCACAGCAAGCACAAAATTTGAGACAATTGAAGAAGGGTGCCAACGAAACCACCAAGACATTGAACAGAGGTATCTCTGAATTCATCATTATGGCTGCAGACACTGAGCCTATTGAAATTCTTTTGCACTTGCCTCTCTTGTGTGAAGACAAGAACGTTCCATACGTTTTTGTTCCATCCAAGACCGCTCTTGGTAGAGCGTGTGGTGTTTCCAGACCAGTCATTGCTGCGTCCATTACTACCAACGATGCCTCTGCTATCAAGAACCAAATCTACGCCGTTAAGGACAAGATTGAAACTTTGTTAATCTAGGTTACATTTTTTTACTCTTTTTTTTTTAATTTATATAGATCAAACTTATTGTGTAATGTGTATTCTTTTAAAAGTATCCATAATATAATAATAATATAACCTGAAGCTGTACTCTTCATTTTGTTTGTGCCTCA
The DNA here is from genome assembly GCA_003708095.3 of Saturnispora dispora. Classification (NCBI taxonomy): domain Eukaryota; kingdom Fungi; phylum Ascomycota; class Pichiomycetes; order Pichiales; family Pichiaceae; genus Saturnispora; species Saturnispora dispora. Next base: position 8,514 of record PPND03000060.1, on the reverse strand, counting down.
AAGATTTCGATAAGCTCATTGCTCGATGTGCTGCTCTCAACGTTGGGCAAATAGATACCGTTTAATGCAACACTTGGTGTCATGTGAATACCACGCGTTCTTGCATACCGCGTAAAGTACTTGACATCCTTGGTGACCTCGTTGCCCTCGTTGAATGGCTTTCCGTCTTTTCTGCCTGGCGTTTGAACGAGTTTGATCAACTGGTCCTTATTGATACCCACTTCGCTGGCAACCAAGTCTGATATTCGCTCAAGAAGCTCCCGGCGACTCAAGTCGTACACCTCGCTGTCGTAGAACAACTCATTATTGTCATAGAGAACCCTACTGGCCTTCCAGAACTTGCTTGGCGCCAGCTTTGCAACTGCAAGTCCGATCTCATGTAACGAAGTGGACTGAAATCCGTGCCATGGCTGAATCACATTTACAAATACAAATTGGTACTTCTTGTCAAGTCCTTGCTTCCTCAGCTCTGGAATCACTTCATCTTGCACCTTCTTGAACAACTTGCATGCAAATGGGCAATTGTAGTCCAAAAACAACTCAATTACATTTGAATCAACTTCAGGTGGCCCTAAACCAGGAACAAAATGGCTAGCAATGTATTTAGGACTAATTGGCATCTTTCACAACCTTCTTGTACTATATTTTAACGAATGGTTCGTATCTTATCAGAAGAACATTAACGCACTTATATATAAAAGGCCCACGCAATTTTCCAACGCCACCACACTTTTCTGCGTCCAACTCCTTAATAAACCAATGTCTGAACTCAAGATTGAAACCATTGCGCCAGGTGACAGCACCACCTACCCTAAGCAAGGTGACCTCCTTACTGTCCACTACACCGGTACTTTGACCAACGGTAAGAAATTTGACTCCTCTCTTGACAGAGGCAAGCCTCTTCAATTCAAGCTTGGTCAAGGTATGGTTATCCAAGGTTGGGACCAAGGCTTTGCGAAGTTGTCCCTTGGTGAAAAAGCAAGATTGACCATTCCTCCATTAATGGCTTACGGTGAAAGAGGATTCCCAGGTCTTATTCCACCAATGTCAACTTTGGTTTTCGATGTTGAATTGTTGAAGATTAACTAGGTATATTTTTACTTCTCTATTTAAAAAGACAATCATATAATACTTTTGAAGATTAGTTGACCACCTTCCACGCTCAGTTGCGCCTGTAAACTAGTGATCGCCACAAACATTTGTCTTTGTTTGTCATAAACAGTAAATTCAGGCAGCTTTGATTCTTTAGTGCTGTCAAACTCCGAATACCTGAACACAACTCTTTCAATCAAGTAGGGTAATAGTGTAAGTCTCATTGTCTTGGCATAATTGCTGACCAAATTCACTTCTCTGTTATCATTTGTGAAATTGGTCTGATATTGAATGATACTGTCTGTTGGATTTTCTAAAATGTATTCAACCCTCAAAACGTTATTCTCTTCAGTTTCACACTTCACTAAAATTCTTGGTTCATTATGAGGAAGCTTACCGTTAAATACTTCAATGACATACTCGCTTTGCTCTCCATTGACACACTCATATTGTAATTTCAAACTCAATTCGACAGGAATTACTTTCAAACTGGCAATTGAAGAAATTAAAACATTCAGCTTAAAAGCATAGGATCGCAAATAGTCAATTGTAGCACCTTTTTCAACATCAGTAACAGAATATTTGACATCGGTTTCTGGTAGTGACATTATACCCACCTTCAAATTCTTAACATTAAGTGCATTGAAACCTAGATTTGTCACATCTATATCAAAATCCCATGATCTTGATACACTCAAGGGACCTGTTTCAAAAACATTAGGTATTCCGGGGTGCTCAACGGGAGTGACCTTTCGTTTAGTTTCAAATAATTCAATAACGCTAAAACGAGCTTCTTTGTTAATGTCAACGACACCTCCTTCAACCAATAAATATTTAATACTAAGCACAACAACACAATTTGGTTGTCCCTTTGCTAGTGGAAGTCCAATCACTTGTGGCAAATTCACCCATAACACAGTTTCGAGTGAATCGCCAGGTTCTAATATTTCACTAGTTTTCATTTCGTTACCATCTTGCCCCCAATCAAACTTGATTTCTTTATCATTCAATAATCCGGAGGCCTTTTGCTGAATTCTCACTTTACTGATATCATCAATATTTTTAAAATGCACGTTAATCGGAAATCTTTGTCCATTATAACCAACTTCATAGTATTTCAAAGCACACTCTATAAGTGGAATTCTAGGAAGTATTTCGAACGTATTTGACTTCCTTACAATTTCAACTTTTTCTAATGGATATATTGGTGTTAGATTGTTTCCAACTTCTGCATTGTTCGAATACCAATACTGAATAGAGTTCAAAGGAAGCGATGAAAGACTAATTATGTCTTCGAATTTTATATCATTTAGCAACCCCTTCACTAAAGCTTCATTAATGACGTATTCACCTGTTTCAATACCGAGGAGATGAATTTGTAAAACAACATCATTAATTTTTGACAAATCCATTATAGCTTCAAATTGCTCACTATCGTTGTTTTTAAACGTGAATTTATGGAGTTTGCCTTCTAGCTCACCCTTTACTCCCTTGACTGTTATTCGTTTAAATCCCTCTATGTTGAGTATTAGTTCATCAATTATAAGTGACTCAACCATTGGTAAGTCATTCTTTTTTATTTGAATCTGAAATGTCACACCATCGTTAATCACATTTTGATATTCTTGAGTTATGATATTGACATCAAATATTTCATTTTTTAGGTTTACGGCATCCTCAAATGGTTTCACTGCAATTAAATCTTTTCTCAAATTCATCAACTTATTACTAAACTTTTTTGATGACATCTCAGAATTTCCATTTGAACTTGTTTTATATATGTTAAGAATTGTGAATTCACTAACGAGGAGCATTTTAAATAGGAGGGTCCAGGATTCATTTATGTTGTTTAGTTTTTTATAGCAAAGTAGTAATTTCTCTAGGATATAAACATCAATGGCCCCCCAATTTGAATAAGATGACAAACCTGTTTTGTAATTGTTTATTGCCATACTATAATTTTCATCTTCAATATATATATCACCAATTTTAATATAAATCATTGATTCAATGCGATTGAATTTGGTATGATTTGCAGATGAAAACATGTCAAGTGCTCCACTAAGTAGTAACAACCTATTGTCTCCCTTCTTTAATGCTCTTGTCCTATATTTTACAGACTCCAGATACAAGAGGCCGGGATGCCTTAATTTTTCATCGTCACTAATATTACTTGACTTAAAGTCAGGTATGAATATGTGGTCCAATGTTATCAAATCATTTCCCATATTTTCTAGTAACTGGGCAAACCATGTATATTGTAGAGAAATCCAATTATTGTCTTGACCAATAATTGCAGTGACGCTTTTGACATGTGATTTAAATTTTTGGTAAGCTTTAGAGTATGACCCCATAACAATGTGAGCTCTTGCTATATGGATACAAAATGTATCTAACCAATTTCGGATTTGGAAAAGTGTTTTGGTGGATGGGGTTTCCTCCAATAGCTTTAACAATTTTGAATGAGTTCGCAAGACCAAGTTGGTGGAGTACTCAGAGAGGCCCTTAAATAACTCGAAAATAGAAAACTTAATCATGAATCGCATGGTAAATAGACGTTCTGGATAAGTTGCGTCCTTAGCTTCTCTGACTTTCAACTTTCTAATTTGATTGTTGAAAAAGTCCACCGAATGTCTTTTCAGAATCATCAGTAGTTTACTGATAAAAATAGATCTATCTCTAACTGTGACTTCTGACTGTACCTTTGTTACAAAAAACAATGAGTTAGAATCAGCCATTCCTGTTTTGACTCTTATTTTGGTGCCACGGTCATCTTTGACAGGTCCTTTCGTGTATATGAGACAAAAAAACTTCGTTAGTGTTGCATCAAACTGCTTTTTCATTCTTAGTATTTCATTTATCAATATAGCATCGTATTCTTCATCCTCGGTTAGTTCGTATATAGATATAAACCCAATTGGTATTCTGCTATAATACTTATCCATCCATTCAAGCGGCAACATTGTGTTGTAGAAATCATTGTTTCTGTCATAAGGTGTAAGTGCAGACTGTGACCCGTTGACAGCTGAGTCAAAGTGTTCATCTGCGTATACTATATTGAACCAAGAGCTATTGGAATTTTTGAATTTGTCATTTTGGAACAGTGCTGGCCACCATGCTCTATTACGAACGTTCTGTCTCTCCAATATTTCAACCAATTCTGTCACAACGGGATCGTTGACATCGTCCAACTCTCTATGGATGTCTAGCTGGACTCCGTACTTAACATCTTGTACTGAAATACTCAACTTTCGTTGGTTTGTAGCTGTCCTTTTCTTCAGTGCAAACTCATCTGGTCTTTTATCTCGTCCCACTCCCTGTACCACTAGTAATGGTGCGTTTACAGAAGTCAGAGAAGCCAGGTATCCCTCCATAATAGTTTAAAAAATCTTGTCGTCATTGGTGTTGTCGTGGATTTTATATTTATCGCATTATTTTCTATAAAAGGTGTAGAACTCCCATTTGCAGCTTCCTATTAAATTAGATCTAACAGCTTAAACAAGCAAACAAAATGGCAATTGAAGTAGGCGAACCTCACATTCCAAAGCACGGATCTCTTCTTGAAGGTGTGACTTATGATCCAAGAACAGACGCTCTTTACTACATTGATATCAGAAGAGGTCTTCTTCACATTCATCCGCAAGCATCGGTCAAAGCATCTTCAACTCCAAGAGCCATTCAAGTCTCAAAAACACTCGGAGTTATTGGATTGACTACTGATGTAAATGTGTTAATTGCTGGTGGCCACGATGGTGTGTATCTTGTTGATTTGACCACCGAAAAGGTGTCCGAGTTTGCCATTTATCCCAACGGAAATGTTGTCAATGGCATCCCATTGAGATCCAACGATGGTTCAGTTGCTCCAGATGGCACTCTCTGGGTCGGTACCATGTCTGCTACCAAAAATAAGGACTTTGTTGGCCAAATGTGGCATTTGGGATCTAACGGTGACTTAAAGTTGCTCTGGGACAAAACTGCTGTTCCAAACGGTTTGAACTGGGATTTGATTAGAGGCAAGATGTATTGGACAGAATCCAAAGAACACAGAATTTACTCTTACGATTGGGACGTTCAAACGAATCAACCTGATTACGCTTCTAAGAAAGTGTTTTACGAGAACACTACTGGATGTGATCCTGACGGATCCTGTTTAGATTCTGAAGGTAACCTCTATATTGCTATCTACGGTGAAGGTAAGGTTTACAGAGTCAACCCACTTGGACAAACAGACTTGTCGTTTGACTTGCCTGCCAAAAATATCTCTTGTGTTACGCTCGGTGGTAAAAACCTGGATCAATTGTTTATCACCAGTGGTATTCAAACAGGGGACGTTAAAGATGCCAATGATTTAGGTGGTGCACTTTTCAAGGTTGACCTCGCAAAATACAATGTGAAGGGTGTTCCAAAGAACCTTTTCAAGTTAAAATAACTCTTCTGTTAGCTTTATTTTCTTTATTTATTTTATATTAGTTTGATGTTGATGTTTCCAATCAGATATCCAGTTGAATAGCCATTCAACAAACTCATTAACCCACTCGTTTTCCTCTGGTCCTCCTGCTCTCAAATCGTTAAGCTTTTTACTCGCAATTTCCCTCCTACCATCTGATGAGTATTCGTTTGTTAAACTCATGTTATTTAATATCTCCACTAAAACCAGTATGTGCAATTGTAGGGCTGGTGATTTCATGTAGTACTGGAACCTTTCATCGGAAACCAAGTCTCTGATCATAGGATCTTGATCTGACGGTATCGTCTCTGACTTTTCACTTGAATCTTCTTGTATTTTTGGTTCAACGGTCAGTTTCGCTTCATCTCTTGCCTTGTGTTCTTCTGATTTGAAACATTTTAGAGAACAGTACTTTGACTCGCATTTCGGGCATGTGTACTTGAATGGAATGTCTTCACAGATCTGGCATTTGGACATTCTCCCAAGTAATATCCTTTTAAAGGTAAATGAAAATATTTTTTATCATAAGGAAAAACTGTCTTATATTTCATAATACAACTGATAGGTGAGGTAGATGGATTTGAAGTACTCGTCTTCTTCTGGATCAGAAGAGGAAACAGAAGATAGGACTAAGCACATTGTTCAGCCAAAAGCCAATGTCAGTCATAGCGCATTACCTAAACCGTCAGCTATGGAGTTGATAGATTACACTAATAAATTACGAAAGAGTAATGGTGGAGAGCGCTCAAAGCGTATTTTGTTTGACGATGATAAAGACATGGGAGACATCTTTGGGCTATCTTCCAAAAAACCTAAAACTGAAGTTAAATTAGAAAGAAATCAAAGCTTAACACGCTTGTTTAACGATGTCAGAGATAAAAAGAAGCTTGAACAAAGTTACGTGCAAAACAAAGAGGTCGCAGACGTTGGGCCAGGAATAGAAGGTGGGGTTGAAATTACCGAATTTGATGTTGATAAGTTTTACAATGCAAATGAAAAGGATATTGAACATGGCCAGTTAAGCGCCAAAAATCAAGCCCAGGGCAACAAAATGGCATACCACAGTGCAGGTTCTACACGAACAGGATTAGAAAACGTGATAAGATGGAATCTTGTTAATAAAGATAAGATTTCTTATCAAAACGAAGTTCTTAAGAAAAATCAAAAAAAGAAAGCACAAAACAAAAGTACTTATTAGCCATGAAAGCTTCCATGTGATTAGATGCTTCTAATGGTGTGAAAAAAATTATATCCCCTAGATTAGTATTATTATAAAGAACATTTATGTAAGTATATTATATGTACACGATTGAACGAAATTTTGACTTTATGATTTATGCTTTTTCTCTTCAGCGTATTCCTTCTGCAATTCTTTGATTGTAGCATCATCTAATGGTGGGATTGGAATGTTGTCAAAGTCATCTTGTGCCAAGAATTTGTAAGTGTACAAGTAAATTGAAATTGGGATTGCAGAAACCAAGACGAGGCCAATCATGTTCTTAACCGCGTAAGGTTTACGTGCACGCATCATTGCAGGTGACATCCTGTATGTCTCCTTATCAAAGTAACCATGATTGCTGAAAATATTTTGTCCCACCTGTCTTGTATAACGCATTATAAATTGTAAGATGATAATTAAAAGGTTGAATATAATACTACTACAGGAGAAAAAAATGTGTTGATAATTTGACTGTAAAAGGCTCATGAAAAAAGTCATGAAAAGTTAGTTGATAATTATTTTTGAGCGGGTTCATGAAAAGAAGCAACAATTGTGGTTGAGAAACCAGCGTCTTGGATAATGGGTATACATATATTGATTAGTTTTTTATCATCTTTGGCGTGGGAAAAGAACAAAACTTAGTTTTTTTTAACATTCACTATCTTCAATTAAATGCCAACGAGCTTCACAGAAACCATATGTTAAATTAGTTACTTAAGTAAAAACAGAACTGTTTTTTTTTCAAGGAACAAGGGTTATTTAAGGTTTGCTATAGTCGACGATTATATCTTGAATGTATAATTAATTGTTTCACATCAGTATTCATGAGTATTGTTAACAAGAAAAAAAAAAAATAAAATGCATTTATTTCATCCTATTCTATTGTAACAAAACACCGAAACAATTATAAATTATCGTTTTATACCCACTTGATTGTATACGAAAAATCATCATTTTTTCTGTTTTTGTCAAATTATGGATTATATTATAGTAGAACAAGCTGGCTTTAAATATGACCCTAATCAAAGCATAATTTAGGTCTTCTCAGCTAAATTTAAACCATTATAGACTAGAATACCTAAAATTATTGATAAGACAATAACATATCCTATTGAGAGATATGCACATGTATGAAATTGTTAAATTCTCAAAATAATACGTAAAGTGTTACTCTATAAACTATTAAATAAAGATTATTAAAGAAGAGCAAAGGTTCGCTCTGTTATAGATGATTGCTTTAACATAAACTGTGAGCTAAAATGCTTAGCTAGCATAATAGGTAGATACCGAGTCCTGTAAATGCATATTTTTGACATATATTTGTCTTTGTGTATCCATGCTCAGTTTGATTTATGGTTTGTCTAATTTTGCGACACTTATCAGCACTATTTAAAACAGGCGAGACTTAGAATGTTTATGCAAAAACCTATATCTTAGTTATTTTAAATAATATAAAGATAATTAAATAAAGAGGAAACAGTAGTTCCTTTTATAGTAAAATATTGATTATATAAATAGAGTGTAAGTTAGGATTAGCTTGTATTCTATTGGAGGAATACCAATTAGATATAATTACTCCAATCGACATGATAGCAACGGAACGGATTCAAGTATACTGTTGCTCAGAAGTATTAATACAATATGCATGTATTGTATTCATACATTCAACCTTACATGTAACTCTTTATTGTTATGTACACTAACGTGTTATGAGTGTTACATGGTTAACTTTGTATATACTGCATATTGGTGATCA
>PPND03000059.1:0-30327 GCA_003708095.3 Saturnispora dispora | reverse complement strand
AGCTAATCCTAACTTACACTCTATTTATATAATCAATATTTTACTATAAAAGGAACTACTGTTTCCTCTTTATTTAATTATCTTTATATTATTTAAAATAACTAAGATATAGGTTTTTACAAGTAACCTTCTAAATGTAACGTTGTGTATGTAATAATTGCTTAACTTATGTTTCATATTTGTCACAAGTTAGTCAAATTTACTCTACATGTTTGTCAACGCTCATCACATACGTAATACAGTAATGTGTAATTACTTAATTTCGACAATAAATGATGGTAGCTTCATTGTCTTGATTAATGCCTTGGACGTCTCTTTTGATTAGAGGCATGGTAAATACGCTTACTGTCTTTCTTATTATCTCAACAGATATATTATGGATGTATTAACCCGTTTATAAACAAGTGTGCTAGTGTCTGAAAGGGCTCATAAGCTTGTTACAATACTTACAAATTATATTTCAGATTGGAAATGTGTTGACTTAAAACACTAAAACTTCAACAATTAGCACCGTGGCGCAGTGGAAGCGCGCAGGGCTCATAACCCTGATGTCACTGGATCGAAACCAGTCGGTGCTACTTTTTTTTCATGTTAATTGTAACTAGACAGGTGAAAAATCAACAAGTTACTTTTGAATTATTGTTTTGACATTCCAGAGAAATCTTTCTTTTCAATTAGGAACACAATAAGCATGATTTCGATGCTTTTTGCCATTTTGCTGGCTAGTGCAGCCAATGCGTTCTATTTACCAGGTGTGGCACCGACTTCGTACAAGGAAGGGGATCTGGTGCCTCTTTTTGTAAACCATATCACACCTTCGTTGAGAAAAGAAGACGCCAACGCTAAGACATATCTCTATTCGTACGACTACTATTTCTCGAGGTTTCATATGTGCAAACCACAAGAGGGACTTGTGCACCAGTCAGAATCGTTGGGTTCTGCATTGTTTGGTGACAGGATTTTTAATTCTCCATACCAGTTGCACTTGCTACAAAATAGCACCTGTAACAAGGTGTGCGACGCAAGCTATCCATCCAAGGACGCAAGATTTTTTAACAAGAACATTGCATCTGGGTTCCAGTACAATTGGTTGATCGACGGCTTACCAGTTGCCAGAACGCTTTTGGACGTTCAGGCAGACGACACGTTCTACAGTTCTGCATTTAACATTGGTTACGAAGACGCAGAAAAGAAGCCATACATTTACAACCACTTTGATATCTACGTGGAGTATCACCTAAGAACCGATGGCCAGTACAGAATTGTCGGGGCCACTGTCAACCCTAGATCAATCAATTATCCAGATCCTACCAACACTGATTGTACCGCTGAAGGTTTAGGCCCTCTGTACTTGTCTGAAGAAGCTGAAACAAATGTTGAATTCACTTACTCAGTGTATTGGATCCCATCTGAAACTGCCTGGGCAACAAGATGGGATAAATACCTACATGTCTACGATCCGAAAATTCAGTGGTTTGCATTGATTAATTTCGGTATCGTTGTGCTGATTTTGTCCTTCATTCTGTCTCATCTTCTTATAACCAACGTGAGAAAGGATCTTCAAAAATATAACAAGGTCAACTTAGACGACGATGTTATCGATGAAATGGGATGGAAACTTATCTACGGTGATGTCTTCAGACCTCCTCAAAATCCAATGCTTTTATCGATATTGGTGGGATCTGGTGTCCAACTTATGCTTATGGCCACTGTCACATGCTTCTTTGCCTTGTTTGGTCTTCTCTCTCCTGCTAATAGAGGTTCTCTCGCTACTATTATGTTTATCCTCTATGCTATCTTTGGCTCTTTTGGCTCCTTTGTTTCAGCTATTGTGTACAAGTTCTTCAATGGTCAAGATTGGAGAACAAACATGATTTTGACCCCAATCCTAGTCCCAGGTTTCATTTTCTCTTCCTTCCTCTTCATGAACTTCTTTTTAATTTTTGTGCACTCTTCCGGTGCCGTTCCTATTGGTACCATGATTGTTATCGTTTTGATCTGGTTTATTGTCAGTATCCCATTATCGTGTTTAGGTTCTTTATTGGGTCTTAGAAAAGCGCAAATCGAGCTTCCTGTGAAGGTCAACCAAATTCCAAGACAAATTCCTCCACAGCCTTGGTTTAAGAAGACTCCTGCACTGTCGCTAATTGCCGGTATCTTTCCATTTGGTGCTATTGCCATTGAAATGTACTTCATTTACAATTCGATTTGGTTTAACAGAATTTATTACATGTTTGGGTTCCTCTTCTTTTGCATTATTCTTATGATATTCACTTCTTGTCTCGTCACTTTGCTTCTTATTTATTTCACACTCTGCAGTGAAAACTATAAATGGCAATGGAAATCATTTTTTGTCGGTGGTGGCGTCGCCATATATATCTTTGTGCATGCATTGTTCCTATCAAAGATGGCCCTAGGCGGTTTCACCTCTGTTGTCATCTATGTCGGTTACTCGTGTTTGATGGCTATTGGGGTTGGTTTGATCTGTGGATCTATTGGCTATTTGGGGAGTATGCTGCTGACCCTAAACATTTACAAACATCTTCGTGTGGACTAATCCTATGTAGCTTTTATATATTTTCCTCTTATCCTATACATGAATAGATACATACATAAACATTCTTTTATCCTTTTATTCTTCCTGAGCATATGAGCCCCCAGTCAAAGGTTGGGAGTTTTTTCACTGCGATGACGGAAATTTGTGCCTTTTCACTAACTTGCTCTTCAACTTCAACTGGAAAACGTCCATTTAAAATGTCCACGGAACAGGCGGAATCTTTAGAGTACGTCACAGTTAAGGTAAACCTTCCGACTGGCCACCATGTGGAGTTTGCAGCAGGGAAAAGCGAAACTGTGTTTGAACTCAAGCAAACTCTCAGAGAGATTCCAGCAACACAGTCTTTCACTGCATATCACTTGACTCGTTCAGGTAAAACTCTTCTTGATTCTGATTCCTTAGAATTATTTGAGAATGAAACTGTCTCCATGGACTTAGTGCCAGCAGCTTACACTGAGACGACTGCCAGGGAACACGTGAACATTGTCAGAAAAATCGCTGCTTTGGATGTCTCCAAGTTGCCAATCTACCAGGTTGCAGGTGAAGCAGCAGGTGCATCTAGTTGGAATACCTTGCACTTAGCTGACATTAAGGAACCAGTGCCTGAAGCAGAAGCTAAGACAGAAACCTCCGAAGAGACGACAGTAGAATTGTCTGCTGAAGAAAAGGAAGAGGCTTCCCACATTTTATCAGAAATTTTAACTATTGGTGAAGAAGTTTCTCCTTTTGCCTCACAAAAGGAAGAGTATTTGAAAAAAGCTGTTGTTTCTTTAGCTTTATCTGCTTGGAATCCTGTTACTCCTGCGAGAAGAGTGAATGGTGATTTGTTTTACTTGACTGTTCAGACTTTGGAAAATGAAATTTTAAATATTACAGCTCATGTCACTGGATTCTTTGTTAACAGCTCCTCTAGTAATAGGTTTGATTCCTCTTTGAAGATTTCCGGTGCTAAATCTTACAAAAACTACTCTTTGCTAGATTTATTGAAAACGGTTTCTCCATTATTTGAAAAGCAAGTTATTGATAACGATGGAGTTATAAGCTCCATCTCAAGAGAACTATTATACAATCCTGAAAATGTTTTACTTGCCAACCCATGGCTTGTTTCCCCATCAAAAACTTCTCCAGACCTTGCTAGATCTCAAATCGGTTATTTACAGGGTGGTTTCGATGGTTCTGACCTCCACAAGGATTGGAACAGAGAATACCAAACAATTAAGGATGCCGCTCTTGAAGAAGGTAGCCAGTTAATCAAGGAGCAATTGTTCATTGAAAGATCTTCAGAATTTAATATTGTTGCTGTTCAAGGAGCTCTTGCTGTTGCCAGAGGCGAAGTTGAACCTATGAACCCTGAAGAGCCTTCTCAGTTATGGATGTACATGAGAAATGGTGTTTTTTACTCGAAACCATGCGACTCTCTAGGTCACCACTCCAAAAGTGGTGGCAATGAAGCTGCTAGAATTGCCGCTGCGAGAGATGTTGCCGCTGTTAAGCTATTGAATAGATATGACCTTCCAGGCGTCCACTGTCTATTAACCACTGTTGTTGATTACTGTGGCCAACGTATCATTTGTCAGGCTCCTGTTCCCGGTCTTTTCTCTGATCCATCTGATCAAGAAGCTGTTGATATCTCTCCACAATATGGTTATACTGAGGCTCAAAACCAACTAGTTACGGATGAAGCTATTGCTGAAAGTTTTAAGGTGGTCGGTGAGGCTTTTGGTATTAAACCTCATAAAATTTGGACTGAAGACGGTGAGACTGTCATTGATGCATACACTTCCGGTTACACTAAAGGTTTATATGGTTCTGATGGAAAAAAATATGCAATTGATTTATTCAGAACTACACCTCTTGATATCGAATTTATTGAAAATCACGTTAACTTTTCTAAGGAAGATTCCTATCCACATAGGGAAGCATCTTTAAGAAGAGAAGCTGTCACTGAATGGGTCAAAAGAGAAACAGCTGTTGCTATAAAAAAGCACACAGAAAAGTTGGAAAATGAAGGTTCCACCGATACAGAGAAGAAAACTATTGGAGTTGATCCATCTCTGTTTGCTTTGAACCCAGATGCGTTTTCTTTGCCAAAAGCACCAACTGCAGAATTAGCTTCCGAATTAAAGGCTGATGAGGATGCGGTCAGAAACGTTTCTGAGTTTGTTAACAAGATTTTGATTCCCGAATTTATTGATGAACAAGCAAAAGCTGAAGATCAAAATCCAATTGACGGACTTCATTTATCAGAAGCTCTTCATGCTCATGGTATCAATTTGAGATATCTTGGTCGTATTGCCACTTTAGCCCTGGAAAAGAAAAATAAATATTTAGAAGAAAGAGAAAATAAACAACAAGAAATTGCAAAAATTAATGAAACTCAGTTAGAAAAAGAAGCTAAAAAAATAGAAGCTTTGAAGGCCAAATTTGAAGCTAGATACAAAGCTCAAAAAGAAGCTGAAGAAAAGGGGGAACCAATTCCTACTTTTGAGGATGAAAAGGAAGATGAAAAAGAAGAAGAAGAAGAACTTTCTTCTGAGCTTTCTACTATTCCAACTGCTGCCTTGATGGACTCTCTTTTCTCTTTATCCTTGACTGAAATGATTGCAAGAGGTACTAAGCATTATTTGAGGAACTTACTGACTGGTGTACCAATTCAACTTTCTTCTTACGTGATCTCTCATGTCTTTAATTGTTTACTAGGCTACAAAGCTAACACTGATCCAAAACCAATACAAGCCGATTCATTGCTTCTAAGTGTGTATCCTGAGGTCGAATTGTCGTCTTTGATGGTTTCTGCTCGTGAAGTTCATGCTGCCATTGCTAAAGAAGTTTTCTTAAGATTCAGATTCTCATTACCAAACGATTGGGTTCAATCAATCAGACCATTACCTTTATGGAGAAATGTTTCCTTAAAGTTCGGTATCCAATGGATTGAGAGACCGTATGCTTTTACTAAAGAAGACTTAGTTGCTCAAGTTGAAAAGCAAAAACTCGCAATCGAGAAAACTCAAAACTCAGAGAAGAATAAGAAGAAGGGAAAGAAACAAAAGAACTTACAGGAGGCCAATGAAGTTAGAGCTGTTACTTTTATGCCTGATGACATTGTTGCAATAGTTCCAATTGTTAAAGATTCCGTTTATGATTCCAATACTGTTTCTAGAATTTGGGCTAACATTGCTTCCAGTACAAATGATCAAACTTCACCTGATGAACTTTTCGCTAATTTGCGTGAACTTATTGATTGCGTTGAGCAGTTATATGGTCCTGTTCATAGAATGACAGGTTTATACATGAGCAGAATTGCTTCTATTTTATCTAATCTTTCTCAAGGAAGCTTATTTGGTAGAAAGGCCTTCCAAATTTTTGAAAGAATTTGTGGCGGAGATTCTTACCAGGCAGCACTATCTTTGAACCAGTTGGTTACAATTGAAGTAGCAAATAATGCTCCCGTCAATAGTTTGAAGCTTTTAAAAAGATCACTCGAGCAATGGATTATTGGTCACGGTCAAGAGCATCCTAATGTTATCACTTCTCTTAACACCGTCTTTATCATTGCTTTGAACAATGGCCTGAAAAACGAATGTATTGCTCTTTTGAAAAAAGTTATTAATCTCAGTGACAAACTTTACGGAGAAGATAGTGAGGAATCTGCCATTTTCAAGTTCCGTTTGTCTCAAATGCTTTTTGAAGCAGGTAGTCCTAAAGAAGCACTACCATTCGCTAAGAATGGATATGACGTTCTTTTGAAAACACTCGGTTTATTGAATAAAAATACAGTCGATGCCAGAACCTGGGCAAACAGATTGGAAAATTACATTCTTTACAAAGAGACTGAACAAAAGAAGAGTGCAAAGCAAAACAGAGACGGTAAAAAAGCAGAAGCAGCTACTGAACAAAGTAAAAAATCAGTTGCTAAAAAGTCCAAGTCAATCACTCCTGATCCAGAGCTTGCTGGTAAGAGTGTTGAGGATATTCTAGCTTTCATAAATGGTCCAGCGTCTTCCTCAAAGAAGTCAAGAAAGAAAAACTAAAAATAATCTTGTTTATATTTTGTATAGATTCATCTTGCATATAGTATTTATTTTTAAAAAATTTCAAAGTGTCCAATGCAAACATAATGGGAAGTCTATTAGAACTCATCATCGCCTTCGATATCACCAAATTCCCAACAACCAATGTGGCTAGTTTTAGCTTTTTCTTCGAGAGCTAATAATTCATTTCTTTCACCGGTCAATAACTTTTCATATCCATTCAAGTTCTTCTTTTTCACCAAACCCCAACCTTGTTCAACAATCTCTTTATTGATTGAAAGAGTTGGATCTGAGGCAATTACATCTGGATCATAGACTTGAACATCATATTCGACATCTGGTCTAGGATTTTTGAAGTTCACACAAATAACAACTTGTTTGTCAAGTAAGGCATCCTCTAAAAAGTAGATAGCTTCCTTACGGTAATCTGGCTGAGATTCTGGTGGGATGTTAACCAAAGATAGTTGAGACAAGTGCGCTTGTGCTTTGAACGCCGATAAGGAAAATTGATCAGAAACAGACCTTAATTCACGTAATGGAACTGCTTCAATTGTACCGTAATCAACATGTTGAACTTCCACCGTGTTTGTGCCCTTCTCAACACTTCTAACTTTAGCTCTATAAAATTTACCGTTGTCAGATAACTTAGCAGCGACTAGGTCACCACGTTTTGGCACTCCTGATAATGTTTTGAACCCAGAGCAAGCATTACGGAAACTTTCCATGAATGTTTTCAATTTGCTATGATCGTTATCAAGAAGTTGAATAGCAATGGTACCATCTTTTAAAACCTCAGAGACTTTGGCATCTAGATATTGTTTCTCAATCTTAAGGTCAGTAATATTTTGAGATAAGTTAGCAATATCAGATTCAGGGTCATAGTTTTCCCAAATTCCAATTTTTTTGGCCTTTGCATCTCTTTCAGTAGTTGCAAGTAAATCTCCAAATTTAGTGTCTACTAATGATCTTTCATGTGCTGCATACAGCCCTTCTGCTAAAAGAATCTTTTGGAAAGGTTCTTTCGAGCCAGGAACGAATATATTACCGATAAAACCACCAACTCTATCAACTCCGTAAATTTGAATCTCCACGTCTCTCTGATACAACTTTTCAGATGCCAACAGTGTGGCCTTTTGATGAAGATCAGTATTTGAGCTATTGTTGGATAAACCACCAAGAACTAGTGTTAATTTGACACCTTCCTTAGGAAGCAGAATTCTAAATCTATTACCAGATGAAACATGCTCTACCACAGCTTGTATATGATTTCTATTTTGAAAGGAAAACAAATATGGCTTTGCTCTAGCAGCATTTTCAGAAGCATCAATAATCTTTTCATTTTCAACTGGTTTACCATTCATCCCAAGCTTAGATTTGGTAGCTTGGGCTTCGCATTCAATGAGCTCATCCCAATAATCTGGTCTTTTCTCATCCTTTTTGTGTCTAATGACATTGGCGTAACCCTTGGAAACCAAATCCTTGCCAACATTTAATCCAGATGAAGTTTTAATAGTGACCATGGCTCTATCATCAAATTGTTCATTGCCTACCCTAATAGATTCCACTAGAACCGTAACACTTTTACCAATTATTTTTTTTCTAAGATACTCTTTTGCAACTGGGGCAAATGCAGCTTGACTTGGATCAGCAGTTCTTGGTGCTCGGATGGAAGCTAACTGAACAGTTTCCTCAGTACCTGTTTTGAGCCTTAAAACAATTGTGTCTGCAGAAACAATTTTAGCAACATCAGCTTGAATTTGAGTACCTGGCTTCATATTGTATTTATCATCAAAAGTACCTGTAGCATCTGAAGTGCTATAGTTTTTCCATAGATTCTTTTTGGCTTCTTTAGCTTCCTTCTCTTTGCCACGGAGAACAGTCATACCCTTGGAGCCTATGAATGCTGATTGCCAATCTGCAACTTCTCCTAAACCTTCTAAAAGTACTTTTTCAGAGATATTACCAGCAGGATGAAGGACCTTGGCCACCAAAACACCCGAGGATGACTCACCAATCAAGGAAACATTTACACTTCTGAGGAGTAACTTGTCCTCAACAAAGCGCTTTGCAGCATCACCGTATGCATCAGCCTCAGTCTCATTAGATGAAGATCTTGGGCACTTGACACCAGCAAGTAAAACAGGAATGACACAATGCTTAGATTCTGTTAAAATAATTCTAACAAGTAGTCTATCACCAGAAATTATCTTCTCAACAATTGCATTAATTGGTGTCGAAAGAGATGCAGAAATAGTTTTGGCATCAGGTCTGTCGATTAGGTTGATGGATCCAATATTGGTGCCCCAAATGCCAAGTTTACCTTCCTTAGCATCTTGTTCAGCTGCTCTAAACTTTTCAAATTCTTCATCATCTTCATCAAATGAACCAGCGTTATCTTTCAGCTTTGCAGCACCATTTGACAAGACATGTTCAATCAAAGATGGAAAAATAGGAGTTGAAATATCACCAAATTCACGACCACTATTTGTTTTGTAAATGACCCAAAATTTGACGGTCTTTCCTAGAAGTGTACTTCTGAGAACTTCTCTTGATTCAAAAGCATATTTTTCATTGCTTTGAAGTCTTGGTGCTTGTAAATAAGCAAGCGATAAAATTCTTTCTTTTGAACCGTTTGGAGAGCTGAGAACAAGTGTGTCAGCAGAAAGGATACTTTTAACCTTAGCAAAGAAGACCTGCGACATGTTAATATTCAATTAATGTTCACTTCCGAAAATGAATAACGTGTCAAGTGGAAGCTGAAATTTTATTATGATCTTTTTTCGGCGTTCGTTTACTGATCTCTTTTAGATGAAGAACGTTAATTTAAGCTTAATATTACACTAAACAATCCATAGTTTCACTTTTTATACAGTATTTTTATGATGGCATGTTAATTTGAGCTGACTTAGCAACCCTCCATCTTTTTCCAACCAATTGAACTCGCCAGGGTTAGTTTTCATTTCATTTTCAATCTCTTCGATGATGATACTGATTTTATCCTGATGAACACTTGCATTTAAAGACTTTGCAGCTAAAAGCATCCACAAGATAAACTTTCTTGACCTTTGAAGGCCAACCAATTCTGTTTGTGGTATCAATAACTTTTGAGGATTTTCACCTTCATAGTAGTTGTCTTGTATGAGTGATAACGACGGTGATTCGATTGGCTTTGCGTATGAACAATATACGAATGCAACCCTTTGCATTAGCAGGCTATTGAGAGTGTTGCCTAATAAATTAGAGTCAATTAGTTTCTTGAACAAGTTAATCGATTCGGCGTAAAATGTAAATGGTGATTGGTATGGCGACATGAAAGATCGATTTTCAGCATTAGTATACGCCATTGATTGGCCCAATAAAAAATATAATTCAGCTAGAAGTATTACCAACTTTATGGTGGACCCCTTCAAGTTATATTTAGAAAGATATGAATAAAAAGCTGAGTCAATTGACGGATTCAATATATCTGATATCATTTTTGGTGTTATGCTTTGAATGTTTGACCTATCAATCTCCTCGGAACTGAATGGATATACCCTTTTACTTGCTCCCAAAAGTAACGATGTTACAATATTTTCTTGGAGTGTCGAAAAGTATAGATATGCCTTGTCATTCGTGAAGTCTTTTTTGAGTAAATCGTACATTGTATAAGAGTTTTTGTAATCACCTAACATCAAGTACCAATCCCCTAACTTTTTGATCGTCATTTCAGCAGACGAAGAAATATAATATCCGGTATTTACATCGTATGCAGGTTCTTCTTTGCTTTCTTCGTTAGATCGACCGAAAGAAAAGAATGAGTTCTTAGTAGAGGAACTCCATTTTTTGGTATTAAACAACCTGTTTGCTAAACTCTTTCTTGGTCCGACTATATCTTCATTCCATTGCCGTATAGTCGCGTGCATGAATGGCATCATTTCTTTAGATATCAAATCAAGAAGTAGTGTGCTCCAAACTTTGAAAACTTGATTTGAGAGTTTGATCTGAGTACACCAATCACCAAATATTGAAGGTCTCAACACGACATCAGCTCCAGCTTTCGTAGAAACAGGCATAACAAATGACTTTTGTCCAATTGATTCCTGAAGCAGCAAGCCATTTTCTAGCATTGAAGGTTTGTCTTCATCTACCAGTACCAACAAAATAGACTTCATAGATTCCTTATGAAACCACTTTGGTATTTTATAATAGTCAAATGCTTTCAACTGAGCTTTAACACTCTCAACGCTCTCATCCCCTGTGACAACAGTTAATCTTATTATTGGATGGTTGATACATTCATATGGAGTAATAACATCTCCTGATAAAATGTCTGTTAAATATTTCAAATAAACACTATTCTCCAGTGCAACCTTATCACAGCCTTGTTGAATTAGCTTATGTACATGAATAATGTAATCATTAATGCCAGCCTCCATATTCTTGCTCTGCCAGATATCATAATTTTGCACTCCACTTTGACTCAAGATGTCTCCAACAAAACCGATTTTATGTCCATTTTCATTGAGAAAAAGCTCAAAATACCCTAAAAAGCTTTTCAAAGAAGTAATGCTGGAGTCATATTGTTTGATAAATTCTTGTGCAGCTATTGACTGAACTACAGAGATCTTTGGTGAAAGAGCAGATGAAATTATTACTTGAATTGTAAAAGAGTTCGGACCTCTAGCATCATCCTTAATATAATTTCGCACTATATCCAGATCATGACTCGACAGTATTGCCGGTAATGGCAAGCCCATCAGATAATAATAAATGTATATTGAGTAGAAGAAGCAATTCGTAAATATCAAACATAACTTTTTTGGCTTTCTTACCTAATCAATCAAAAAAGCAGAATTATTAAAGTACACATTAATAGACGTAGAAAATGGGAAAAAGATGTATATAAAATAGAGGTGAATGCATTTAGAAGGTTTAAAGGTTAATTATTATTGATTATGAGCTCATCAGGAGGAACAGCATTCATCATTTTTTCCTCTTTTTCTTCAATGTTTGCCAAATCTTCTTTTGAAGAAGAGGACGAGGTCGTCGCATATAAAAGCCAAGCACATCCTGCCAGAAATAGAGTGGTCCCAATTGCGAGTGCCAGAGAAACACCAACAACCTGTCCAGAAGTAAAAAATTGCTGTCCTTTATTATTTATCGTTGGTTCAGCTGTAGAAGTACCTGATGAAGATGTGTAAGTGCTGGAAGAAGTAGCGGTAAACGAACCAAAAAGAACAAACATGGACGTAGACTTAACAATGCTCTTTATGTAGGCATCTTGAACTTCCAACGATTTAGCAGTAATTGAAAGAGGTATCCATTCTTGGCCATCATAGTAGGCACTGGAAACAAAGCCTTTATTTTCGATTTTGAAGTAACCCGTAAGCAAAAGAACTTGATTGTCAAAGAAAGAAGTACTATCTGAATCAACACTGATTAAGGAAATATCTTCAAGTCTTGACGATTCATCAAGGTATAATCCATTGGTCAACGAAGTCCAACTGGAATTTTTGTAATAACCAAGATAATCGCTACCCATGATAATGATCTCATCACTTAGGGTTTTTTCATTCTTTGTCTCATTGACAAATATAAACTTTGAAACAGAACCAGGCAAGGATTCTGAAATCGATGAAATTTCAACTGTGCCATTCACAGTATTATAGACCCCTAAGAAACCAGCGTCATCATCAACAACAAATTCACCACCAATCAAGACTTGGTACTCAGCAAAGTAGTTCATGAAATTGATAGTGCCCGCCAAATTTGAAAATAGCGTGCGATTCACCATTATGTTTTCATCACCTGTCTCAACAGTACAAAGATCAGAGCACTTTCCATCGATAGTAAAATTACCACCAATTATAACAGTATCAAATTGGGGATCAATAACAAACGTTTTAACTTCACCTAGAATTGTTGAGTTTATAGCTTTGAAAGTATCATCATGTATATTGTAGGATGCCAGATTTTCAACAGCTGCAGTCTTATAAAATCCATCTCCATCAAATGAAAAATATAAATTTTGATTATAATACATCAACGAAGTTATGGTTCCGTTGAGTTCAAAATCATCAATGAACTTTTTGGTCTGATTATTCCCTAATAAGTATATGTTATCTCCACCAAGCAGAGTAACTGTTTCGTTGATATATAGGCCCGAACTGACATTTAATACTGTATTTTGAACAGAATTTAGGGTAAAGTTTTCATAGTTCAGAATATTATCAGCGGCAACCTCAAATTGTAGAATATTTCCCATGACAGTTGAAAACTCTGAATCGGTTTCATTTAACTGCAAAACTGCATCGAGGCTTATATTAAACGTGTCGGAATTTTTGAAAACATCAGTAGAACTCACACTGAATAAACTAGATTGGTTATTCTCGAAGGCAACAAAATACTCAGAGCTATTAAAGAAAAAACTAGCAATGCTAGAAATACGACTGGTAGTTCCGATTTCAAGAGTAGAAAACGATGAATTGACACCATGAAAAAAGAGAACATTGCTGTTGTCCCTCTTCCTTGATTCATAAGATAAGCCTGAGGCTCCGTATAATAATAGCTCTTCAGGAGTCCCGAATGCACCATTAATAGCACCGACAACACTAGGAATAGATAACATACTCCCCAAAACAAGTGAATCGTTATATTTATCAATTTCAAACCCTATTATATGATCAGCGTTATCAGCTTCGAAATCACCAGAAAGAATAATAGCAGTATTATTGATAGCAATATTGGAAATAGTAGCATTTTCATTGAGATCAGATCCAAGAACATTAACTGGTGTTTTTCCAATTGGTTGTGACACTAAAGCTTCTGTCAAAGAAAAATTATTCAGAGAATATTCGAAGATACCATTTATGGCTAAAGTATCATCATTATTCAAAATCTTGAAATATTCCTCAACATCAAGCTGTAGATAGTTGAACTGAACTGAGCCAGCAACAATTATTGTATCTTCAGATGACAAACTCTGATTATAGACTACCTCAATGTATGCGGGCGATGAAAGATATTTGATGTCACCAGAGTAAATGGTATCATATTTTTGTTGTTCATTTGTCTGATATAATAAGTCAGATGCCAACATAGTCCCATCTCCCTGATACAAACTAGCTTGCACAATCCCACGTTTGTTACATGTATTATCTGCTGCACAACCTGGTGTATAAATTAAGACCTCATATTGACCAGAGACAGGCATTTCAATATTATACCTTAGTCCAATGGTGGAACCTGTATTGTCTGAAGAGACTGTGCTGACAAGATAACTTCCTTCAGTACTCTTTTCCCAATTTGTTCCATCAAGAGACTCAGAGTAAACATTCAGTGTATAACGATCACCATCATCGTTGGAGCACGTCCGCTCATTCAAAGTGTTGTCGGCAAAAACAGTGATACCAGACCTAAATAATTCAATTCCATCAAGGGCTGCATTTGAACCATAATATTCCATGACTTCAATTTCTATTTTCTCAACCTCAACAAAATTCACAAATGCAAAATCTTGGTATTCAGTAGTGACAGAGATCACTGTGGTATTATCATTGAAAAAGGTTTCATAATTTGTGTTACCAGTTGAAGAAATAACTTTAGAGGAAAGATCATTTGATTGCAATAATGGGCAAAACGCATCACAATAAACAAGAGACAGTGTTTCTGGGTCAACATATGTCAGGTTCATGATACTGTTTGCAGGCGAGGTAACTATTCTAAAATAAGAGACACCTTCATCGTTAGACTTAGAATTGAAAAGCCTTACCTTGTTTGGAATAGCAGGTATTTGAAGTGAGGCACTCCAAGAGCCCAATTCTCCTGAAGGTAATCTCCATGTAGAAGGATTCTTAATGTCAGGACAAACAATTCCATCTGCATCAGAACCTGCTGTCGATGAAACACTTGAAGAATTTATAGGAATCATTTGTGAGACATCTTTCACTAACGAAGTACTATTGTTAGAGTCAGTAGTATTTTGTGCAATGCTTTCATTAAGGTATTGTGACTTCCCAATAGAGTAAAAGTCACCACCGAAGAAGATGCTGTCTGTATATTTTGTAATGGTGTTCACACTCGCACCTTTATTAAAACCACCAAAAGCCAAAGGCATCAGTTTTTCCGACTCGTAATCATATGCCAGAGCACCGTATGAACTGTTGTATGACAGATCTCCACCTAAGTACAAAACGTCATCTTCTTCGTCATAGAATAATGAAGAGACTGTTCCCTCCACATCTTCCCAACCTATCAAAGGAGAAAGAGAGTTATCTGAGCATATGTATGGCTGTCCTTCTAAAATAATCACAGAATTGTAAGGATCGCTGGTCTGCTGCCAAGCGGATGGTAAAGAATTATTCAGCTGAATTTGACCTAAAGGAACAATGCTATCGTTGTTTTGTGAGACTTGATAAAGATAAGATGAAGAGTTGAAAGAATGCTGTGTCAGATTAAACTGATACCCATCAGAACTGTACTGAGACGCAGCATTAAAGCTTCCTAACAGAAGCATCTCTTCACTGATCTGTGCCATTGTAGGGCATAGAAATGCTATTAGACTCAGAAATATCATGTTGAAAAAGATTTCAGGCCCTTTCTTATTTATCACCAACAATGTTTGACCTTCTTAATCACTACTAGCGACGGCAACTGCAAAGCTGAAAGTTTTCTTTAACAAACTTAGTCAAGCAAAAGGTCAATATTATTTTTTCATATGTTAGTTTAAACACGCGCCACGTCAGAAGAATGGCTGGCCTTCTTCAAAGGTAAACACTGGCACCATGAGCTCTAAACAACATTTCGTAGATGGGTTGTGGCTGCGAGTGAAAGATGCCATTGCAAGAGACTCCAATACAGTGGGTAAAGGGAAAAAAGCTGCATATTCAAACCTGAAAGGACATGTGAAGGAACCATTCTCTATAACTATCCTCGCAAAGAACTTCCAGATTCTATCACTGAAAGCACGCAGTTTGGCGTCGATAATCAACTCAATAACGAATGTATTCACCTGGAAGAAACCGCAAAACACGCTACTGTTTTTGCTGCTCTATACCTGGGCATGCTTATACCCACATTACTTCCTTATCTACCCCGTATTTTACACTTTAGAGTTTCTGTGTCATAACTACCTCAGTAGACACCCTATCAAGCCGATAATGACACACAAGGATGAAGTCTGCGATGACAATGATGGTGTGGTGAAACTCTACCATTTGAGCAGGACTCACACAAACATGTTCGGTTGGATATGGCAAGTTGTAGACCACACCGATGAAAATTCCACCACTTATGGAGGCATAAGTGTGGATACAGAGGACGACACCCTGTACGAAGAAATAAGCCAGCTATTAGAAAGCAATGAAACTGGGGATATCCCTGACGCGTCTTTATTGCGAAATCTATATGATATTCAAATGATAACGTCAAATATACTCGATACGATACACATGCTAGAGTCTTCAATTGAAACGCAGTGCAGTTTTGTCAATGAAATGACCTCGACACAATTATTCTTAAAACTAGCAGTAATAATCTTTCTCATTGTGTTATTGGGACCTTACATCCCTTGGCGAGCGGTGTTGATATTGTCAATGTGGATTGCTATGCTAATAGTTCATCCTTCCAGGAAACAACTACTCGAAGATTTATCAAAGGAAGATTTAAATAGAGTGAGTACTAAGAAAAGCAAAACGGTCTTGCAGATGCCAACAATCAGAGGCGACGTTACTAGTAATCAGGGAATCTTTAGCCCTCGCAATATCATTATCGATGATTCGAATTCTGTCAAAATGGCACAAATATTCGAGGTACAACAACAGAACATAGCCAAAACAAGTGAATATAATCCATCAAGGTTTATGTATACTCCATTTACAATAAGCGATGAGAATAGAAAGCAGAGGAAGTTACCTAGATTCACAACCTCACTTAATGAAGTGAAGTCTCCTAAAAATTGGGAGTTTGTGCTGAGCTCTAGATGGGCTATCGATAATTTTGTCACGTGGATCGACGAACAAGGGTTGCTAAATGAAGTTACTGCCGAAGACGACGGTTGGGTTTATGATACAGAGAGAGAATTTCGTAGAAGAAGATTATTGCGTTTTTGCAGACCCAATAAATTATAAATTGGTCATTGGTAGAATTTATTTCAATTTACATAACTTTCAAACGCCTGGCATACCTTGAAATAGTAAACCTGAACATTCACCTTCGGTGAAGTGAATATAAGGATCCTTGTTATCTAATACAGTGGTACAAAGGAAACAGAATGCGGCAGAACATTGCTTGCATTGAACTTTGTTACAACCATCAAATTTTTCAATGTAGCACTTGCATATAGGACACTGCACAATATTAGTAGAGCCACTATCCACTAGGTTTTGTAGCTGTATTTCAGCGATTCGTTCACCTGATAGTCTATCCAACATTTCCTTGGCATAATGAAGAGAGAGATTTTGAACAATAGCATCTGGTTCTTCACCTCTATAGTTGTTGAAATCCCATTTATTCTCATTGCTCAAAGAATTATAGAGATAGTCATTATTTGCAATCCATTCGCAAAGCGCTTTTTCAGAAACCATTGACATTTCAGCCATGCATGGATTGACCCCATGCCATGAATGCTTGCACTGCTTACAAAAAGCAAAACGACAATCAGGACATATTGTAAGCCTATTTTCGATATCTCTTTTCACAAACAGTTTATTGCAATACTCCCTAGGACAAGAAGCTATTCTCAAGGGAAACCAAGTGTAGTACTTTTGCATTTGGTTTCTATGTGACAAACTCAAATATTTTTTTACTAAGTCGTTTTTCAAATCATCCTTTCCAACAAATATCCTTTCCAAAGTCTCTACATTCAATGGGAGTTTGAAATATCGTTTATCAAAGTTATCCCAGTTATCAATTTTGTAACTTTCTGCCAAACTTTTAAGTGATTTAGCCTCTGCATCAAACATTTTAGTACACTCATACGATGGACAATGCACCAATTCGACTTCACCTCGGTTGATAGTGTGTGTAAAAAAATCCTGCAAGCAATTGTTACAAAATATATGATTACAGTTGGAAAACTGTGTGCATTTTGATCCTTTTAAGTCATTATAACAAATTTCGCATGTAAATGTCTCTCTGTTAAACGCATCTTGTTTAGCGGTTTTGTCATATGCAAGGATATCCTCATACAGCTTGATATCCTGTAGATTTATTCTCAGCTCTTCCATTTCATTTTCGAATTTGGTTTTCAGGTGATCTATGTATGAAAAGATAACCATATCTTTAAAATCTGACCAAATTTGGTATAATTCTTTCAAAACAGTAGCTTTACTTTCATCCGTTATCCAGTTAGAGATAATTTCAACCTTCGGTGGGCTTTCTAGTGGATATGATTCTGGTAGATCAAAGTCAACTTTTATCTTCGGAAGATAATCAACTTTTGTTGTAAGTTCATCAGACGAATTACATAGAATAACATTGATAGATTTTTCAATCGATATGTAAATGCTGCAAAACCTATGCTTCAAATCAATACAAGCTTCAGGATAAATCACCTGGATACTATTAAGCTCTTCTTTGTAAGAATCCATTACTATTATACAATTATCTAATTTTGAGTGCATGAAAATTTTCTTCTTTAGTGCATGCATGATCAGTGCCTGAAGAATCTCATTTGTAAGAGTTCCCACGCACTAGGTCTATTCCACTTATCCCAGACCAGACACTGTTCTACTACTTCAATTAATTCAAGAAGTTCGTTCGAAAATGTCACGTTTTCATGCACCACAACTCTATTGAAACCTCTTTCAATCTGCTTAGCTTTCACCATATCTACGTTTACATTTTCAAACGCCAAAACCATTTCTCCAACAGACTTTTTGGTCATGTTGGAATTAGCTAGGTTATTGTTTTTTGCCTCCTTCTCAACTGCTCTGTTTAAAATGAAACTTTCAATACTCCACAAATTCATTGAAAACTTTAGTTCCGGTTTTCTATGATGCAAATAAGGATAATTGAGAGTACCAAAAGTAGTAAATGCTTTGAATAAAAGTGTATTTCTATTGACTGGTGCTTTTTTCCGATGATATGGTTTTGTAGTGTAAGTGTCAGACTGTAATGTCGTTGTTTTGATGGCAGCTGTCAAAGACAAGAATGAAACTGACCTCGACATCGCATTTTGCTGTGACTTTTGCGAAACTCTGCTGGGTCCTTCAAACTCACGTATTGGTAAAGGTATAAACGACTGACGTCGACTCTTCTTTGTGTGAGAAACAGGTTTTACTTTAGTTGTATGCTTAATTTTAAGTAAAGGGGGGGCCATTGGCGTCAAAACTGTCGATAATGAGCTCATTGTCATTGATTTAGACATCCTGATGGGTTTCTCTGGACTTTTTGGAATTCTACTAACGAAGTTTCTACTGAACGAATGATTAGATGCTGACGATTTTGTTCTGAGTGTTTCATTTGTTGTCATTCCCTTCGTATCTGCAAGTGAGCTTCTTAAGGATGCCAAAGAATCACTACGTTTGATTCCTTTGTTGATTGGCGAAGGAAGAGATTCTTCATGTGTAGCTGTCACGCTATCATCAATATCGGGTACACCTCCTAAAATATCTAATTCCCTCTTAGATTTACGAATAACTAAATCAATTGATCTAAAGTCTTCATTTAAATCTGATCTGTGTTTCGGGTGCATTAAACCCACGCATTGATCCAATAACTCCCACTCGTCACTGACATTAAACAGTGGCTTTCCTGTTAAACATTCCACCATTACACATGCAGCCGACCAGATATCAATTTTTTCATCATATCTGCTGCCAAGCATAACCTCAGGAGCCCTGTAGAATCTGGACTGAATATATGAATGTGCCAAATTGTTAGGCCTGGTGGAAGAACCAAAATCAATTAATTTGAAATGTAAGTGTGTTTCGACATTATCTTTGTAAAGAGCCATACTAGGCATATCTAGCAAAATATTTTCTGGCTTCACATCGCAATGCATGATACCTTCATCATGGACCCAACCAAGAGCAGAAAATAAGCAATCCATGATATTTCTAATGAGGTTTATTTCGAACCCTTTATAATTGTTCTGTTTCAGCATATCAAGAACTGAAAATCCCAATCTCTCTGTAACAATGGCAAGATGACTATCTGTAGTGAATTGATCAACATATCTCAGTGTGGTACCATGAGATCTCTCTGTAAGCTGCTTCAAATATTTGATTTCTCTTAGCGTCAGCTCTTTCTGAGAGTTCTTTATCAGTTTGCATGCTAATGGCATGTCAATTTTTTGCACGTCTGTTACCTCATAAACTTCACCAAATGCCCCCTTGCCAATCTGTTTTTGTATTTTGTATCGATCCATACAGAAAACCTACATAGATTTTAAGTGAAATATTTCAGCTTCGCAGAAGTAATGGAACTGATTTTCTTTCACCAAGGCAAAACACGGTAGCCAAAAGCACAATCCTAAGGAATATCATGTCTGAAATACAGCAGGGACTACTACTACTTCAGATACTATATGCACAAATGCCAAATTGGAGTTTTTCAGACCTTGAGGCCGCTTTCAACGAACATCCTTTAGCAAGTAAACCATTGACAGATCCTCCTGCTTTAGCCATTCAAAAATTGATGACTAACTATATTGAAGATCTTCCGAGAAGAATTACTGAAGATTATTTCAAGACTGCAAAAGGGTTGGATAATTTGATATTATGCTGTGAAACTCTGTACAGTCTGCGTATTGCAGAATTGGAGACCAAAATTGAACAAAATAAAAGCACATTCAAATCACAACTGGCAAGTTTATAGGGTTAACATTAAGATATTTAAAGGATAGTCATAATATATACAGGTTTGAAGTACTCGCATGGAAAACCCCAGTTAATCGATGAAATCAATGTTTTTGAGATAGGAAATTTTATGACGATAACAGTCCACCAAGTAGCAACCCAGTAGCAACACTCACATTCAACGAATCAACACAACTGACATCTCTGCCACTGGAAATTCCCACAACACCGTCACTTCGTTGAACAAGAGTTTTCCGGACACCTAGACCTTCAGAACCAATCAATAAAAGAACTGGCTGGCTGTTTAGCATTGCTTTAACATCTGCAATAGATACTTGCCTTGGCGACCTCTTAGTGCCGGGTATGTCACTTGCAACAACTGCCCACCCATTCTCACTTGATTTAGAGACGAAATCCAAAGGTTTACTTACGTTGGCGATCCTAATGAATTCCATAGCACCGGCACTTACCTTATCAACAATTGGATTCAGTGGAGCACAGTTTCTCTCTGAAAGAAACACCATATCAACACCAAGGAAATAGGCAGTACGCAAAATTGCACCGACGTTATGGGGATCTGTTAGTTCGTCGAGATATAATGCAAGAGGATACCTTGAGCCCTTATATGAATCTGAAAACACTTCCTCATATCCTGTCAAAGTTGATTCGTAAGTGAACATTTCTCTGGTGAAGTTAGAGGATAAACATGTCGCAATTGGCACGTCCATTTTACGGCACTCTAGCACAATACCATTGTGAACACCATTGTTGGTCATTTCATTCAGTTCCATCTTGCTTTTCTCAACTACCTTGACGCCGTTTTGTTTGGCGAGGTCTTTGATTTGTGACAACTTTGTCATATCCTTGGTGTTGTGTGCAGAAGCTGAAATTGGGGTATGAATATAAAGTTTCCCGAATTCCCTTGCTGAAACAGTTAACGCGGCTAGTACTGGATTGGTACCATGCACATAATCGATCAAAGGATCCTTGCTGAAAGATTTCAAAATGGCTTTGAGAGGCTTCTTTTCTGTGGAATATGGTTTCTTTCTAGTATAATCTGGTATTCCTTTGGATTCCTTGTACCTTTTTTGAGCAGCATGGTGATGTGCATGTTTTCTCTTGAACCATGACTCTTTGTCTTCGCCATCTCTTTCCCATGCCTTTAGTTTATATTCCATTGGCATATTTCGATCAAATGTCACACGTTTATCTCCTACGTTTTTCACAGGAAATGGAGCTTTGATGCTGTAGCTCCTTGCAATTACTTTCCATCTCAGCATTCTGTTTGTTCACTATTACAGAATTGTTAAATGAAGATCATCAACTTCTAAGGTGTAGATCTTGATATGGAAAAAAAATTTTAATTCTGCACAGCCAGTTCCTTTCCTATAATAAGTACATACACATTGCTAAACAAGGTAATAAAAATAAATGGACAACAGCAAGAGATCCAATGCAACGTGAGAAATATAAAACAAATACACTATTTCATTTCAGAAGTATCGGTAGTGGGATTTACAATGATATAAAGCACCACTTACTACCTTATTATTGGTCTGACATCAAAGATGGATTTACATATAGAACGGTACCAGCAACTGTTTACATCTTCTTTACAAATCTTTTACCTGCAATTGCATTTGCACAGGATTTATTTGATCACACAAAAAACTCATATGGTGTTAATGAGGTCCTATTATCATCTGCTATGGGAGGTGTTGTCTTTGGGTTGTTCTCTGGTTCGCCGCTCTGTATCGTAGGCGTTACAGGCCCGATTTCCATCTTCAATTACACAGTCTATGAACTCATGGCTCCTCGAGGGACTCCGTATTTTCAGTTTATGGCTTGGATATGTATTTGGTCAATGATTATGCATTTCATTTTGGCCCTAGGCAATTTTGTCAACTGGATGAGATATGTCACTAGATTTTCCTGCGACGTCTTTGGGTTCTTCATCAATATAGTTTATATTCACAAGGGTATTCAAATTCTAGTAAGACAGTTCGAGTTATCGGGAAACGAAGGTGGGTATGCAAGTGTTATGTTGGCATTAGTTATGGGAATCTTTGGCATAAGTGCCACATTCTTTGGCAACAAATCTCACTATCTGCCACAGAAATTAAGATTCTTTATCAGAGATTATTCAACACCATTATCTGTGGTCTTTTTTAGTGCATTTATTCATTTTGGCGGAAAGCTAGACAGCACATTGTTCAGTAAGTTACCAATCACCAGATCTTTCCATCCAACAGACACAATTAATAGAGACCCAAACTGGTTCATATATTTTTGGAGAGACATTTCCGTTTCTGATATCTTTTTGGCAATTCCTTTTGCAATTTTGTTGACAATTTTATTTTACTATGATCATAACATTTCATCTTTGATATGTCACGCCAATGAATATCCACTAAAGAAACCAGTAGCTTTCCATTATGATTTTTTCTTACTTGGTATTACTACGGGGCTTTCAGGTATTCTAGGGCTACCTCCTCCTAATGGGTTAATTCCTCAAGCTCCATTGCATACAAGAGCTCTATGTGTATTGAACTCGGACAATAAAATCACCAGCGTTGTTGAGCAGCGACTTTCGAATACAATACAGGGCCTAATAACAATAGTAATGATGACCAGACCCTTTTTAGTGGTTTTGGGACAAATTCCCCAGGCTGTTTTGGCAGGTTTATTTTGGGTTATGGCTATTCCAACCTTGGATGGAACTGAAGTGGTTCAGCGTCTAAGATTTTTATTCTCAGATCCAAAATGGAAGGCACAATGGAGATTAAAACTGATGAATAAGATTGACCAACGTGTTTTTTCAGAAATTCGTGAAGAAACTAGCTTTAAAACTCAATCAGAAATCAACAATGAAGAAGCGATACCACATAATGATGAAAATAAATATGCTAAGGCCTATGCAGAGACGATTTTGCCACATGAAGAAGAAGACATAAACGATGAACTTCCGTTTCCCATTTCTTATTACTTAATACCAACAAAATACTTCATTATTCATTTGGTCCTTTTATTGCTCGCATTTACAGCAGAATTTAGTATTACCTGTACCAAAGCAGCCATTGGATTTCCTGGAGTTTTAATGGGCATTTTGATATTTGTTCATCTCACATTCAAAAGAATTTTTGGTCCATGGCTAGATTTAGTTGATGGCGGCGTTGTTAGTGGTAACATTGCAAAAGGGTTATGGCTTTCTATTGAAGGCGAGGATAAATAGCAGATTTTTTGAATACTCTTTAGATTCCTTCATACTATATTATTTGTACTGTGCTTTTTCTTACAGATTTGTATCTTTTGTGTTGACTATAAACAAGATATAAATGTTTTTTATTCATAATATGGTATTCTCTAGTTTGAATTGACGTTTTGCAACTTCAAAAGGTCCATTAAAGATGACATATCAGTTGCACTAGAAGTTGGTCCAGAGGTCTTTGTCTTCTTATGTTTAAAAGTGGCCTTTTTGGCTCCAATTGGATCAGAAATGATATTAAGCTTATGGTTGTCCAAATTGATCTTGACTTCAGAGACCATTAGAGGAATACAAACTTCACGAGAGAAAACACCATTAACACTTTCATTTTGAGCACGAGATACAACAGTCTTGAGCTTGCTTGAGTTGACAACAGTTTTCATGTGGGAAGTGAAACCATTAACCGCTAACAGATTACCCTCACTAACAATACGACCAGCTTGGATACGATGTGTTTGAGGACCATTTGGAGTCTGAACCAGACGGCCACTTAAGTTATATGAGAGACCAGCAGTACCAGAAAGTTTGTTAGCATATGAGTCTGGAATTGTCTTTTGATTGAATTTGATAAGTTCAGGTTGTGTTTCTTTAATGTGGTTGATGAAATCTATGAAATATTGATTTTTTGATTTTCTCTCACTTGAAACACCTGTGTATGAACCTAGAACAGCACCTGGGTGGTTGACAGCTAACCATTTCATGAAAGGACGTCTCAGATTTCTCAAAATTGGTGCAATATTCTTTTGAAATTCGTAAGAAGAAGGTGAGACCTTTGGGATTCCCAAGGCATCCGCAATAGTATTGGCTTCCAATGTTTCCATAATGGAT
The DNA here is from genome assembly GCA_003708095.3 of Saturnispora dispora. Lineage (NCBI taxonomy): Eukaryota > Fungi > Ascomycota > Pichiomycetes > Pichiales > Pichiaceae > Saturnispora > Saturnispora dispora. Next base: position 5,865 of record PPND03000059.1, on the reverse strand, counting down.
GAAAACAATGGATTCTTACGTTCATTGTAACCCTGAAACTTAGCAGAGGTATCAATTGCCTGTGACTTGTACTGAGACTGAACTGCTACACCCATTTCTCTAAATTTTTGCTTTTGTTGATACGATGAATTGACAGTTGAGAAGCTTGGAAGACCATACTGGTTATCTAAATTATTAACAACAATTCTTCTAGTCTTTACAAGCCTAGGAACTCTCATTTTGAGACCAAAATCTCTTCTTGAAAACGATGCAAAAGGTGCTTCAACAATCTGCTGGCTCGGAAATGCACCGTTCGCATTCAAAAGCGGATCTGCAATAGCATCCTGCAACTGAGAAACACGTGTAGTCTTGAAGAGACGGGCTACTTCAGATACTCCAGACGCAGTTTTGAACATTGTCACTTATTTTATAATCACTATAGCAAAATGGACGAAAATTTGAAATTTTAAAAAAAAATTCGAAGCAGAAAAATATTGCATGCTCACGTGACCTACCTTCTTTAATACTTAAGAAAATGGTTGATCTACTGTCTAATAGACAAGCCAAAGAGCTCAACGGAGCGTTACTGCAATACTTGCGGCCAAAGGTTTCTCACTCAGTGTATTTAGAACTTGTTGACGCGTTAGGAGATGCAAATAGTGATATCAACATACCGGACAACTACCTTGAGAAGAAATGGGCTACAGTTTTGCGGTTGCAACGAACGATACTGGATTTAGAAACGCAGAGCCAAACTCTGGTAGAGGAGAATAAGAGATTGACCGATTTTGTAGCCAAAGGCAATAAAATTTTTGAAAGTGGAAATGAATCATTGATAACAAATTTACCTTCATTGTCGTTCAAATTAAACTGGTTGCCATCAAAGGTCAAGGCTACCTTGCGATCACATACCGCATCAGTAACATGTGTTGCAATACATCCATTTAAGCCGATTTTGGCTACTGCCTCGCAAGCTGGTGACATAAACATTTGGAATTTGATTGATTTAAGTGAACCAATATTGATAATACCAAATGCACACTCAAGATCAATCAATGGATTATGTTTTCAGGAAACATTGAACGATCCCTTTTTGGCCTCATGTTCATCTGACCAATTTATAAAATTATGGGATATTTCTATTGCAATTAGAGAAAATATTAGCGGATCATCAATGATACCAATAAGTACACTGATTGGGCACACACATATAGTTTCAAGTATAGAATTTTCAGGTCCCTGCCAACTTATTTCGTGTTCTAGAGACAACACTATTCGTGTTTGGGATATTGAGGCAGGAATATGCACTAGCGTTATCAAAGGTCACTCAGATTGGGTACGTAATTTATCTGTCAATGAGAATCAACAATGGTTACTCTCTTGCTCCTCCGACACATCAATCAGAGTCACGCATATCCCAACACAAACAGCAATAGGAATATGTATAGGCAACGATCAAGTGATCGAAGACGTTTCATTTTTACCATCCTCATCAAATAAATATTTAGATAATTTACTAAGTGAAGAATTACTTAAATTAAACTATGATGACTGGAATTTTAAATATGCTATTAGCGTTGACAGATCAAAACTACTCAAGATCTGGCTGTTGCCGTTACCATTGGAATCATTAACTACAGGAGGAAATCCTCGACCAAATTTAAGTCCAAACGGTACCTGCTTATTTGAGTTCAAGGCTCACAAAAGCTGGATTAAAAGTGTAACAGTACATCCAAATGGTAAATGGGTTTGCACTGGTGGTGAGGATGGCTTGGTTAAGATTTGGGATTTAAATATGATAGGATCCATGTCAAAAAAGGATCCCCACTTAAAACCCTCTCCTGTAAGAACATTACAAAACCATGACAACTTTGTTAATGTTGTCAAATTTGCTTCACCAATCTTAAAAGGCGAAAAGCAACAGAAACTTGACGAGCAAAATATGCGATGTTACTTATTTAGTGGGGGGGCAGATGAATTAGTGAATGTTTGGATTTGAATTAGGTTTCATCGGTTAGTTTCTTGCGAATCGATTGTAATTTGTCCCACCATAATTGACCACAGTAACCTGAGCAAAATCTCCTCTTAATTGTTATTGATTTAGAACCCTTAAAATCCCACCATTCCAGCATTTCCCCGCAGCTTTCAATGCAAATATTCTCACACACTCCACATGTTTCTCCATTTGTACCATAAATCAGAGCTTTCATAGCTTTGTCATATATTCTTAATGGGGTTGATTGTTTCCAGAGCAACTGCTCAGATAAAGAGATTTTATATTCAGATATCTGTCTCAGTATAATCTCTGTTAACTTAGGTGTAAATGATACTGGAGGTTTGCTAGCAGGGGTGTCTGACGAATTCAAAAAGTTGTCTTCATAGCCTCTTAATAAACCATTATCATCATAAGCTTGATCTTGTAACGTTGTCAAACTACGAGCCATTGAAATAACAGGGACTTTTCTTAATAGCGTATTTCTCTTATTGAATGACTTTGGTCTGTCCGCCATCCAGTGAATTTTACCGAAATGTTTGATCATTTTATCTACATCCAAAAGTTTATTATCCTTTGATAGTACTAGTAGCTCTTCATCAACTTCATAATGATAAGTAACGTTATCAGTTGATATCATGCAATTATTATGACCTAAAGCTAGAACATTCAAAGAATTCAAATTTAATATATTATGTGGAAGGAACTTGAATTTATTCGAACCCAAATTCAATTCTTGCAAGTTAGTTGCATGATCAATCTTACCAGGTAATCTAGCAATTTTATTATTTCTAAGTGAAAGCATTGTTAGATTTTTTATAGTTAAAAGCTTTGGCGAAATAGATCTCAATTTGTTATCTGATGCGTCAATTAGTAAATTCGGCTTGATAATACCTGTATTTGAGTAACAAAGTAAATCATTGAAATCGAATAACTGATCGGGGAGACTATTCAACCCCATGTCTTTGAGTGACACTTCAAGCTTATTAGTTTTAAAATCAACTTTCTCCAGTGAGTTATCAAATAGCTGCTCCAAAAGGTATGAAACTTTCACTGATAATTGTCGTTGATTTTCAACAACAAAATAGGTAGGTTCATCGTATAATTTTGGCTGATAATTATCAGGTAAAGAATCGGACTTCAACAAGTATCCGTAAACATGGCCATCTCTATCTAAAGCAAATTCTTGCTCCATTTGTCTTTCCACAAAGGTTACATTAGCTGAGTCCAATGTCAGCGATTTGGTCAATATGGGTTTCTTTAATTTCTTTTTTGAAGGCTGTAAATCTGTGCCATTTCTTGATATTTGATGAATAGGCTTGTTCAATATGGGTTTGCTAAAATCATGGGTTTGAGAATCTAAAAGCGGCGAAGAGGGCATATTTGAACCCATTGGAGGAGAACTTGGCATTTGATACCGATGATCATTTTCTAGATCAATGGGCTCAGTTGGGATAGTGTCATCAGTGTCTGAACCATCGTTTTCAATAGCTGCGAAATTGCCTTGAGTGGGGAGTTTGCTACTCAATTGGCTGTATACATACGAGACAGGTGTTATTGGTGTTGTTACGAAAGCATTATTCACATCTAAATTATTTGAAACAGTTCTGTTCGTCCGGTCTGGAATTGAGCAAGATGAGCTACTTGGGTATAGTCGTTCATATGATTTCTGTGATTGCTGGACGTCAATTGCATCGTCAGTGGACAAGTTAAGGTCGGTATCGATGTCTTCCTCATCAAAATTCGTGTCGGCATTAGCTTTGTTCTTCTTGCTTTTGTACTTTGGATGCCCAGGAAAGTAATCTAGGTCAGTGTCACTAGAATCAGAGTCCATTGTCGTTCTGCCTTGAATTTTGAATCGGTTCTTTGATCTATCTGTTGATGTAAGACATTTTTGTGAACTCAATTCATCATTTGACGTAACAAATGGAACTGTTGCCCTTAAACTTGTGCTTGCTCCCTTGGTGGCATTTTCTACTTTATTGTAGCTTGATGGATATGCCTTTTTGTCCATCTAAGAGTAGGGAAGAGGGTCTTGAGCCTGATAACATTAGAGGAATTGTTCCTTCGTCATGAAATTTATCTGCTTTTTAATGTTCTATATTATTATATAAAAGTGCTCATGAAGCTATTTATCAAAAGTATATCATCAATAAATAAAGAAGACTGGGGGTAGAAGGAGGGGTATTTAATGGAGTGTGTAGAACTATATCTCAACCACCTTTGGCTCTTCGAACACCATGGCACAGGTAAGACGGCGACGATGTCTATTTGCTCTGGCATTGGTTGTTTGGTGCGTATTTGGAGTCAATATGTTAGGGTTCTGAGACGCTGTCTTGATAGAGCTAGAACTGCAAAAGCTCTTCCTGCGATCTCTTTCGATCTTGCTATCGACAAAGTCAAAGAGCGTGCCGTGTCTTGACCCTTCTTTATACATTGAACCTCCGATGGAATGGAGATCTGTGGCGCTGACGGAGCGCGGTCCCACTTCTGCTTCAAACAGACTCGGATTAGGACTCTCCTCTCCCAAATGGTACTGTGCCAGGTGCTGTGACACGCGAATACTGCTCTCGTCGTCCCCATCTTCATTGTCTTCGTCATTGCTGTTGTAGTCTTCTAGGGGGGTGAGCTTCACATGGTGCTCGCATTTACTTATGCAGCTCGAGCTCGACGACCTTGACAGTGCACTCGAGCTGTATCTTCTGAACTTGTCTGATTTACCCGGATTGTTGTGCACTGCACAGTCCCTATCCGAACAAGGAAGTGATTTTGGCCTAAAAAACACCAATGATCCAACCATAGGAACGCTGCCTTTCACAGCAGCATTGTGTCCTTCCGGCGTGATTTCTTTGCTTAGTCTATCAAGTTTGGCTGGTGATGAAAAGTGTCTGCGATGCTGGATCTTTGAACCTTCAGTTGACCCGTCCTCTATTATCAACGAAATTCTAGGACTTGTCATTATTTACAAAACTATTGATCTATCTATATATATGTATGTAATATTTTGGGATATCCTTTAACCTAAAGAATAAGTAGTTATTAGAGGATTGAAACGTTTAGCCAGTACAAATTTTAGATATCCCCCCTTTCCCTTTTATTTTGTGGGGTGGGGGGGCTTCAACAGATACGACGCTTAAAAAATTTGACATAACCTGTTGCCGTTTTTGACAGAAGGGACTAAACTCAAGTGACGTGATTCAAATTATGTCTACTATCCCACTCTTATCAAGGGCAAACAATAACTAGGGTCGCTTGAGGTGCAGGAAAAGAGTGCAACAAATAAAAAAAAGTAGCACCGACTGGTTTCGATCCAGTGACATCAGGGTTATGAGCCCTGCGCGCTTCCACTGCGCCACGGTGCTGATTATGTCTAAAAACAGTTTATGTTATACTAGTGTGACATATTGAGCATAGAAAGAAAAGAGAAATTGGCAACAAATGGAGCAAATAGAAACTGACTATACTGGAATTTGTACTTAACAAATCCAGAGTTTATTATTTAAAGCCGTTAAGTTTAAATTTGTCAAATTATGGACTAAATTATATTAAATTGTAAAAACCTATATGTTAGTTGTTATAAATATATTAAAGATATTTAGATATAAAGGAAATCTTAGTTCCTTTTTGTCAAATTATGGATTAAATTACATTAAATCAAGTAAAACTTTATTTATCCTCCAGTTAATCTAATGATTAACTGGAGGATAAATAAATTAAGCTAAAACAACTTGGATTACCTGATCTGAATACATACAGTTACCTAAAGTGTTAATTGTAAAAACCTATATCTTAGTTATTTTTAAATAATATAAAGATAATTAAATAAAGAGGAAACAGTAGTTCCTTTTATAGTAAAATATTGATTATATAAATAGAGTGTAAGTTAGGATTAG
>PPND03000058.1:0-32954 GCA_003708095.3 Saturnispora dispora | reverse complement strand
TCATTGCTACCATCGTATGTGTTTGCGTTCAGGTCCCTTAATCGTTTGGTTTGGCGATTAAAGTCGTTCTGGTCCTCTGGCGTGGTGTTAGTTTCCATAGCTGAAATTTTCTGTAGTGTGTATTTAACTAGTCGGTGCTACCAATTGTTACAAAGACCAGTCGGGTTGTTTGTAGGAATTGGTATCAGTTTTAACTAATATAAAAGTTGATCCTATTATAAATATAGATATGATGAGCAGGGTTATTTTGGAAGCTTTTTATATGTTTCTACTTTAGACTAAGCAGCTGGCGGCTATCTAGATAAGCACCCTTATCTACTAAGCCCCGGTTTGCTTATCTATTCCTATCTCTTCTTGATCCCTTCCACGTGATTGCTCCGTGTTACAATCAATTCAATTGCTCATTATAATTATTCCAAAAGTGTTGCGTTCACGTGACTAGTCGTTCTTACTTCGTAACAAAAACATCAAAGGTCCTGTAGTGTAGTGGTGATCACTTTGGATTCTGATTCCGACAACCCCAGTTCGAATCCGGGCAGGACCTTTACTTTTTTTCATATCCCACAAAAATTGTGGGACTAGCTCATAAATGTATGAGGTGTCCTTTTTTTGTACAGGCATCATTACAATTCTTTTGCCATTGGGATCTTTAAACTTGTACAACATGCTTGGGTTTGTTCACTTGGCTCTCTTGTTTGCTTTCCTTTCTTACCACATTGCGACAAAATGTCCATTTGACGCAGAGTGTCCAGAGGACGCAGGATTCACATGCCAGATTGCGCACGACTACGTGAAGCCATACACTCCGTTTGTGACTAAGTTCTACAACGACAACTTGAAGGATGTTGTTGACAGTGTTGCGGTGAAGCTGCCATCGCCAGAGGACTTTGCGTACTTTAATGAATTGAAGCAGATGTCTAACGACTTCCTCGGTATCAAGCCAGTGGAAAAGAAGGAGGATGGTGCTGAAACAGAAGACGACACACACGCCACAGCTCCATTAGCCACCCCAGAATTGGAGTCCGAGCAAGCGTATGTTGAGAAAGAAGAGGTGACCCCAGAAGACGCAGATGCCTCTTCAAATGCTGTGCCAGGTGAAGAAAATGAAGTGATCGCTGAAGAAACTGAAAAGGAGACAGGCGAACCTGCTAATGTTGAAGAGACCACTACTACCACTGAAGAAATAGTTGAGACTGCCGAAACTACCGTCACCGAGACCACCACCGAAACTACTGAACTTAGCGTTGAAAATGTTGAAGAATCATCTTCTGCTTCAAATGTTATCGAATCAGGCGAGAAGGTCATTGAAGAAGTAATTGCTGGCGAAGCCATTGAATTGGCAAAGGAAATTGGTGAAAATCTTTGATTCTTCAAAATCGCAACCTATTTAGCTTACCTTTATATCTCTTGTCGTTAATTTGTGATTCGTCATGAGCTGTTTTTATCAGTTTCTCGTTATAGTAATAATACACAGAAAAAAAACTTAAACCCTAATTAATGAAGCTATCTTCTTTATACAAGTTTACAGCAGGCAATGAATTTATTCAGAATCTACAGGAACATTGTGATCTTCACAGTTGCTGTGTACACAATATTTCATGTGAATTCATCGTGTCCCCTCTCTAATCCGTTGCCATTTTCAGAATCAAATGATGCTATTTGCCTCTACTCACATAGAGGCTACACATACATCAGTCCTTATCTGTCATTCGTGTCAACTAAGTATCAAAACTCTCCATTACAGCCAAAAGTTGATATTGTCCTTACTAAAATTGGCCAGCTGGTTAACCCACATTTCACCAAAGTACAAAACGTTATTGTTGATTTGAAAAATAGTGCTTTCCAAAAGACAAACGTGTCAGAAGAGGAGTTGCTTGCCAACCTTGAATCTGGGTCAAAGGTTCTTGCTCAACATATAACCAATGTTATCAATTTCTCAATCAAACATGTCAATGAAACTCTTTATCCTTTCATCATCGAAATGAAAAATGCAACAGTTAGTCTCCTAAAATATGCTTATGTCAGAATCAAGCTGTTCATTTATATCAACTGGCAATTATACATCAAGCCAACTTATCTTTTAGTCAAATATAAACTTGAAAACTCGATCGTGGGAGAAAAATGGAATCAAGTGAAAGGCACCCCCCAATACAAGTTATTCTCTCTCTATTTACAGAAATTTGTCAAATCAACTTGCGACATTTATTCCACTTTCCTTGAAAAATGGCAGCATTTTAAAGAAGCCAATGAAGCTATCAAAATGAGTGATTCTTTCAAGATTTTTGAAGAAAAGAAAAATTTCATCCTTTCAGAATTCAATAAAATTGTCAGCAATGTACCAAATTTTAATATTAATGGTAATATTCTAAATTTGTCAAAGGATAAAATTGAAATTAAGGAATTACTCGATGAAGTTATTGCAGATAACAGTGACAATAAAGACGAAAATGATGAAGAAACAGAAACTCAAACTTTAACCTCAACTATTACAGTTACTTCAACTTCCCAAAAACCTTCTTCTACCATTACTCCTCCAACAAGCAAAAAATATCAATCATTACTTGATTCTACTTTAGTTGGCGCTCAAAAAGACTTTGAATCGCAGGTCATTGATCTGTCAAGAGAATATGCAGCAAACTTGCGCTTAAAATTCACTGATTCTTTGAGAAATTTAGGCAATGATATTAACACAGATTATGAAGATATATATGAGTCTCTCAATAAAATAAATTTGATTAGAGACTCAGCTGCTGCAGGTCATGTTTCAAGACAAGATTTCAGAGATATATTACAACAAAAAAGGGAGAAGTTTGAATCTAGTGCCAATTCCATTGCGGAAGGTATCAAAGAGTATTCTGAAGTTTATGTTCAAAAAGTTTCTGCTGTAAGGGAATCAATTTTGGAAGCGTTAGAAGAATTTGCTGATTCTTCTTTAACAGCTTATTCCGCAGAAATTGTTTCGAATGGTGCTGATTGGAAGGAATGGAAGAATTTCAACAAGGTCAAAAATGAACTTATCACTTTTAGAGATGAATTAATTAGTCAAGACATAGATAAAATTAGTAAGGAGTTCCAGAACTCTATTAATGGCATCAAAACTCAAGTCAACATTCTATTGAACGAGGGTGGATCATTTTTAGCTATTCTAAGAGCAAAGGCTAATTTGGAATTCCAATTTAGAGAAAAAGCTGAAGCTGAGGAAAAAGAGCTGTTTGAAGCTGAACAGAAAAAGCAACAGCAAATTGAAGATCATAGAGACACTGAAAGCAACACCAATATTCAGGTGAGGTCTGAAGAAGAAAGTGAGGAAACAGAAACAGAAACACATACTGTTTTACAAATAATTCCATTGCAATCTCAAGCAACTACTAATGAGGTTGTTATTGATTTCAGCGATGGAAGTAACAATGTCCAACAAGCAATCAATGACTTGAACGAGAAGATTAATGATTTCACTGACACTGTAAGTGAAGTAACACATACTGTTCTGCAAATCATTCCACTGCAATCACAAACAACTACCACTGAAGTTGCATCTGAGAATGGAGTCCAGCATGTTTTGAACGATATCAACGAAAAGATTGAAAATGCCGTTGAACCAATAAATGAAGTTGTTCATCCTGTTGCTGATAACATTGAAAACATTGTTGATGAAGTTGTCGAGGATGGTATTAAGGCAATTGCCTATGAGGCTGCCTATGAAGCTGCTGATGTTATAGAGGCTGTTGTTGAAAACAAGCTTGATGTCGGTGAAATTGTGGGCGAAGCACTGAATGTTGCTTCTGAGTTTGTTGGAGAAGCAATCAACGCCTAGTTTTTATTCAAATATATTTATAATATCGTATCGTATTTTGTTTTTAACATTTTTCTATAGTTACTTTCACTTTTTGTATTGTCTTATATTCATTTCAAAAAATCGAAGATGAATGCAACTCATGATCTTCAATGTGAAGACTAGAAAAGCAAAATTGATCGTACTTCTTAATTTTTATTGATTAATAAAAGTTATATAAACTAGGGGGGGATTTGTTTTACAAAACTCAACTTGTGAGTTCAACTTCCTTGATACCGGTCTTGTCGACAAAATGGACTCTCAAACCTTTATAGTCCATAGGCATTCTCTTATTCAATTCGTCGTCACACATTTTGAGCAAGTTCAATCCGTCTTCGTATGAGAGATCACTTCTGTAGTGGTGATCCAAAAGAGACATTGTGTAGAATGCAGCATAACCGTGTGCTGCGTATGGTAAATCACATCTTGTTCCAAGGTAGTCGATCATGCTGAGAAAGCCCTCTTCATTTTCAAATCCACCAACCAAAACCTGCACCTGGTATGGCTTTCTACTACGAATCGATGTTGCCAACTCGTGTCTAATGAATGATGCGATTTCGTTCGATTTCATTTCGTAACCGTCTCTGAGACCCTTCAATTGAACGTTCACCGTAACGTACTCTGCGAATTGCGTGGTGTCACCAGACTCACCTGTAAATGCAATCAAGTTGTGTTCATTCAAAGTCTTTGTTTTGTCATCTGTGGCCTTCAAAATGGAAATTCCTCGTGTGAATGCTTTCGATGTAGCTAACAAGGTGCCCTGTGGTAGTCTGATTCCAAGAATGATATCCATTGCGTCCTTGGCTTTCTTTTACTCTATATAGACTTTTGCCATCAAGCTCAACAGCTTTTTTTTCCCTGATATCACAAAGCGCTTTGCCACCTAAATATTTTTCAAGATGAAATGCTCATGTCTTTTACTAACTTACAAACAGTTGTTAAATAGAGTATACTATAACAGAGTGCGAAGCCGAGTGCCGTTAGTGTTTAGAATTGTATCCTTCCATGCGCTTCTTCCACCAAAGTTTCCGCTCACCAACGTGAAGGCCAACGAGTTCCATGTTGTCCTGTTCCTCTTCCTCTGCGCACTTGTTGGTATCGTTGCCAAGAGTGACATTGATGCTTCTGTCGTCCGCAAACACCGCCTTGTACCTGCCACCGTCCACTAAATCTTTCAAAACAATTTCCCTTGTTCTGTTGAGAGACTCAATCTCTGAAACTCGGTCTATAGAGTCCCTGAGAATCTCATCAAAGTGGTTGTAGTCAGCAATCTCATGAAACGCAGTCATCATGGCAACAGAGTCTGGCCGCACGTTGCCGTCAGTGTCAATGGTAAAGATGTTGAGCTTGTCATAGTCTTGGATAAAGTCAGATCTCGTCATAATCTGGTGCGCTCTCCATAACGGCAGTCTAGGTAACTCGTACACTTTGCACTCGTTGTCCTCGCATTTTCTCTTCTGTCTATCCATCTCCACAAACTCTCTCATCAAAAGCATGGCAGAACATGAAAACTTCCCTGTCTGGAGTGCATCATCGTCCATGTCGGATCCCAAGAGAGCACATTTGCTCAAAAACCACGTTCTTTCAGAGTCTATAAGCTGGTGCGATGCTGAGAACACGTCCTCCACAGAAGCCACTCGGTTCAAATACTGTAACCTACCGCCAATCAACTCATAAACCTTTTTGTAATCGGTGGTGGGAAGTTTGTGTAAATTCTTTGTCTTTCTAATTGCCTTCATGATACTAACGGCATCTTGTTCACTAACATCACTGAAGTTTAGCAATTGTAGCCTTGTGGAATAGTTTTTAAATTTCTCATATAGCCAATAGTCGTCAGATACAAACACCATGGAAAGCATGTTGGAGGCAGCAAAACTCTCAGCTTTTTGCTGCAATAACTCCACCAAGCTGGGATCGATCAAATGAGAGTTGTTGAATATCAAGATCAGTGGCTTTTTAGTGTGCTTCTTTCTTTCAACTAAAATCATTTCAAGCTTACTAAATGCTCTTTCAATGTCTAGTAGTGGCGTAGCGTCTCGTGGACCCTTCATACTAAACAAGCTGCCGATGTAATCCTCTGAAAACTCGAAATGCAGACTGTGTCCAATTCGTAGTCTCATAAGTTCAAGATCTGAAGAACAGTCAATGACACTGCAATCAGCACATCCTGTCCTTCTCATAGACTCCATGACTGCGCTGAACTTCCCCGTACCCTTTTCACCTACTAACATGAAATACTTCCCCACAATGTCACCATTGATAACTGCATCAAGGATCCCCTGTTCTTCTCGCTCAACCCAAGATACTTCATCGTTCATGTCTGATAAGTACTTGTGCTTCAAGAACCTCAACGTGTTGATTTCATTGAAGCTGTCCTTTATCTTCTCTAGTACATTCTGTTTGTAGTACTCATGATAAACAACACCTCCAAGCACCAATACCATCAGTGAGGAGAAGGTTATTAACCCAGTCTCTACACACTTGAAAAGAATGCTTTTGACAGTCGCCCAGTGTGAGTCCTCTGTTCGCTTCCCGCTCTTCTCATTTCCACTATCATCGTCTTCAATTTCTGGAAACTGGCCAGGAATCAATGGTGAGATTCGATTCTGCAAGGTCAAGTGGAACAATCTCCTTTGGTTCACAAGCCCGTATCTAATTCTCACTCTGCCAATTGGCGGCAATATCCCTCGCATTAGTATCACTTGAGTTGAACCATTTGAAAAAACACTAACTACAGAGCAAGAGTCTATTTTGAGGTATTGATAATATTTTACGTAAGTGTTTTTTCCCATTTATCTATAACACAGTGATTATAAGACCAATGCAGAGAACAGGAAAGGGGAAGCATTTGCGATCATCGTTGGTTGTATCTCTAGTATCATTTTTTGTTTCATATACACCGTTACCCGTGCTAAAACTCATGCTCCTATGCTTGGATGTCATTACGTTTTGGAAACGTCAATTGCTGACAATGATGTTTAACTCACCAAGGAGCCAGCTGAAACACAAGCTTAAGGTCGCTTCATGCTTATCTGAATACGACCATTTTGCGTTTGAACTCGACAATTTGGTACAGAACGATGTTTGGAAAGATAACCTAATTACCAAAAAGTATGACTATAGACTTATTCAAGAGCGTCTTAGAGACTTGAAACATGCGAGACAGTCAGGAAACAAATTGAGACTTTTTTCATTGCTTAGAGCCGGTATGCTAAGAAATTTTGGTGGAATTTCAGACAAAGCATTGTTCAATAGAACTTATACTGGAACAAAATCATTGATTGAGCAATATGTGTCGGAGGTCATGTTATGTTTGAATTGGATCAATAGTATAGACGATGAGCAGCTAAAGCTGGACTTTTTCCATGATGCTAAGACCACAATGGGGACAACGGCTCTCTGCTTACATGGTGGGTCCATTTTTGGTATGTGTCATGTTGGTGTTGTAAAAGCGCTTTTCGAATGCGATTTGTTGCCATCTGTGATAGCTGGTTCAGGAATTGGTGCTGTAATTGGCGCTCTAGTTGGCTGTCTCACTGAAAGCGAATTGAGAGAGGTATTGTCTGATTTAAACGCTGCGATGTCAAAGGAGGGATATACGGTCAACCAAGCTACAATGGGTATTGTCTCTAATAACAGATGCAAAGTGAACAAGGAGAGCGGAGCAAGCGAAAGTACAAAGTCGGTAATAAGATCGATATCACATGAATTCCCAATTGACTTGGACTTGGATTTAGATCTAGACTTGGTATGGCTTACAGATATGCGCAGAGGTCTCTCTCCGTCATTGAAGTTATTTATTGCTTTTGTTTTACACAAGATAGGGAGTATGACTTTTGGGGAAGCTAATAAACGTTCCGGTAAGACCTTGAATGTTTTTGTATATCCTAGCAACCCAAAAGTTCCAAATCTTTTGAACTACTTAAGCACACCCTACGTCACGGTTAGAAGTGCAATTTGTTGCTCCATGGGTGGGGAAGTTATCAAAGGGTCTGGCCTATCATTAATAATGAATGAATTGAACAGTTCAGAGTCGACAGGTGTACACTTGAGGTACAACCTTGAAGTGAAATACCAAAACCAGTTTTCTGACTATACCAGCGTCAAGTGCGATTTCCATGCGCCATATGAAACAGGAGGAGCAGAGGCAAGTAAAGTTAATGGTTTCAATGCATACGGGATCAGATCTCCATATACCAGAATGACAGAGATGTTTAACGTGAATCATTTTGTTATTAGCGTCTCCAGGCCATATCTGGCGCCGGTTATTTTATGGGATTGGAAGCTTCAGAAGCAAACATTGAACTACTACGATCGATCAACGCCTTCAGGCTTAGGCATTTCAAGCTGGCCACCGTTTCCTCTCATTTATTTCACATATCAAATGATACAAGATGTCACTTCTCTCGGATGGAATGTGGTAATGCTGGAGATCAAGCACAGACTCCGCATGTTTCAAAAGCTTGGTTGGAGCTTTGGGTACATTGGGGGGTTACTAAAATGGGCTGTCGTTGACGAAAAGGAGGCCCTTTTGGAGTCAAACCATGTTCCCTTGGTACCTGTAGGCGAGAGATGGTGGGTTCTTGATTTGTTAAAAATTTTAGAAGAGACTGGATTTTTGAATGACTTATCTGGCAAACCTACAGATCCAAAGATCAGTGAGGTCATTGATGATACAGAAGAGTCTAACACAATGAGGTACTGGATCAAATGCGGAGAAAGAAGTGTTTGGAGCATGAAAACGCTTCTTCTGGTCAGATGTGCCATTGAATTTGGGTTGGATGATTATTTTTCAAAACGCAAAGCCTCATAATGGACGATTTGTCTTGCTGAGGTCTCAACTAAGGCCAATAAACGACTTTAAAATAGATCTCATGAGCACTCTATTCATGCGCCCCTTTGTGGCGCATGAATAGAGAAATAAAAAAATTACCGTTTTCGGCGAGTGCTTAAAAAATTTTTTTTTCATCTAATAGAACTAACTCTTTTTACTAATAGGACTGTGAAATAGAGATGTCGAACTACACAAATATGGACATGAGTGGCCACAACCACGCCCACGAGTACCAATACAATAATCAGGAACAGCAGATGCAGATGGCAACGGTGCTTTGTTGCAACTGTGGTGTGCCAATCGATGGATCGACCGGTCTAGTGATGTGCTATGATTGTATCAAAATGAACATTGACGTTACAGAGGGGATCCCAAGAGAATCGAACTTGTCATTTTGTAGAAATTGTGAGAGGTTTTTGCAGCCGCCTACTAATTGGATTAAGGCAGAGCTAGAATCAAGAGAATTACTTGCTATATGTTTAAGGAGATTAAAGGGTCTCAACAAAATCAGATTAATCGATGCAGCTTTCATCTGGACAGAACCCCACTCGAGAAGAATTAGAGTCAAGTTGACAGTTCAGGGTGAGGCTTTCCAGAACGCCATCATTCAACAAAGTTTTGAAGTCGAATACATTGTCATTGCTATGCAATGCCCAGATTGTGCCAAATCGTATACTGCCCACACATGGAACACCACCGTCCAAATCAGACAAAAAGTGCCACACAAGAGAACCTTTTTGTTTTTGGAACAGATGATTTTGAAACACAATGCTCACGTTGATACCATTTCCATTAAGGAATCTAAGGACGGTTTGGATTTCTTCTATTCTAAGCAGAACCACGCAGTCAGAATGCTTGACTTCTTGAATGCTGTAGTCCCTGTCAAATCAAAGAAGTCTTCTGAGTTAATCACTGCTGATATTCACTCTGGTACCTCCATGTACAAATTTTCATATTCTGTCGAAATCTCACCAATCTGTAAAGACGATTTGGTCGTCTTACCAGCAAAATTAGCCAAGTCTATGGGTAACATAAATAGGATGGTACTTTGTTCTAAGATTTCGAATATGCTTCAATTTATTGATCCTCTCACTTTACAAGTAGAGGATCTTCAATCCAATGTTTACTGGAGGTATGGATTCCATGCCCTAGCTGACGTCACTCAATTGATTGAATTTGTGGTGTTGGATGTTGAACCAACGGGTCAGCGTAAAGGTAAATATTTGCTAGCTGATGTTACATGTGTGAAGGCCAATGAAATGGGTTCGGGTGAAGAGTTTTACGTCAGATCGCATTTAGGTGGTATTCTCCATGCAGGTGACACTGCTATGGGCTACTTCTTAAAAAACTCTAACTTTAACTCTGCTCTATATGACGAGCTTGATGGCGATAACGTTTGTGAAGTTATCCTTGTCAAGAAACACTATATCAGATCTAACAAGAGAGCCAAGAGAAGACAATGGAAGTTGAAGAGAATGGCTAATGAGAGAGCAGATATTGTTGCCAGGGACGAAGATGAAAACGCAAAGAACGACAGACAAGCAAGACAAGAGAGAGAAAGAGCTGAGAAGGATTACGAATTGTTCTTGCAACAATTGGAAGAAGATAACGAACTTCGTGACCAAGTTAACATTTATAAAGCAGAAGCTCCACAATATCCTGCAGGTTATGAAACTGAGACTGAAACAGATGTTGAAGAGGAAGACGCGCCAATCATCAATGTTGACGACCTACTTGATGAATTAGATGAAATGAAAATTGATTAATTCTAGAAATTGAAGATTTAAGATAGGCATCCTTTTTTTTTATTTATATAAAAATTCAATTTTAAGTTTCTTCTTAATGTTTTATATGGGGTTTTATACAGTAATAAGTTTATAATAATATCAACAACAGAGTACAATCAGGGCTAGTTTTCAGTTGAGTTCATCAACAAGATTCTTAATTTTTCTTGGGTCGGCACCAACAATTCTATTAAATTCTTCACCGTTTTTGAAAGCAATGAAAGTTGGCATAGCAGTGATCCTCAATGCAGAGACAACGTCGCCAACCTTTAGTTCGTCAACGTCCAACTTGTAAAAGTCTACAGCGGTGACTTGATTAGACATAGACTCAATGAATGGGGCAACCATTTTACAAGGACCACACCATGTAGCAAAGAAATCAATGAAAACAGGCTTTTCAGACTTGAGAGCAGTCTGGAATTCTGCGGCTGTGTTAATGGTTTTAACTTGCTGCAAAACGCGTGCAGCGTGGAATGATCTGAGGAATCTGAGGTTGTTCATTGTGCTTTGTTGAAAGAACCCGGTGTTAATAGAGAGTGTAATTACTTTAAGAATTTTTTTGATTTGAAACGGCTTTAGGATATGTTGGGGAAAAGTGCTCAGTAGAGCTTAGTAATTCTAAACATTGATCTCTAATTACGGTAGATTTAGTGACGTCCACAAAAAGCCTTCGCCACTATACAGATTTAGATAGTCCTTTCAGCACTATTTCAGAAATTTCAGCAGGATCCTTTGGAGCATGGGAAATTACTTCATATCCGTTCTCAAGAACAATAACGTCATCTTCTATTCTAACACCACCAACTGGCATGTATGTGTCCAAAAGGGTGCGGTTAACGTACTTGGACTGTGTCTCAGTAACGTTCTCTAGAAGATATGGCGAAAAGTAAATACCTGGTTCGTTGGTGACGACCATGTGCTTTTGCAATGGTCTTCTCAACCGCAAATAACGCAACATTGGATTAGCATCCTCGTAATTAGCGTGACCGCCAACATCATGAGTGTCCATACCTAGAAGATGGCCAAGACCATGTGGGTAGAACCATACGGAAACCCCTGAATCAAATATCTCCTCCGGGGTGCCGTTGTGAAATAAACCAATCTTTAGGAATGCGTTAATAAGCACCTTGTGTGATAAAATATGGAGGTCGTCCCATAACACGCCAGCTTTTATTTTTGACATGACTTGGGACTGCATGTCAAGAACAGCGTTATAAATGTTCAGGTGTTCATCTGTCCACACACCGTTTATTGGGAAACAGCGTGTAACATCAGAAGCGTAGCACTTCCATTCAGCTCCAGCGTCAATCAATACCGACTGTCTCGTTGGGTCTCTGAAGTTCTCATCGTTTTTGACGTAGTGGAGGGTGCCACAATTGTGACCGGAACAGCAAATTGGGTCGTAAGACTGGAATTTTGATCCTGCTCTAAGAGAATGGTAAACGAATTCAGCGTGCAAGTGCGTTTCGTTATCGCTGTGGCCCAGAGCGGACATGGTTTTGACATGGCAATTGTCAGTAATGGAAGCGGCCTTACGCATTAGCCCCAATTCGTACTCGTCTTTGATTAAACGCGATTCATCGAGTGCATGAAATAGCTCTTTTGTATGGGGAACTACTAACCTCGCAAAGTCCTTATTCTTATACTCCTCGATATCTGTAGTGTAGATGGTAGTTTCACCTGCAATTTGTTCAAGAATAGAAGGAATTTCAGAAGCGTACTTCACTTCATCAACATCAAATTCTTCCATGGCATCTTTAACGGATAAGGGAGGTCCTGACCACATGATGTCTTCCTCGTCGACATCCGGTAAAAACAATACAAGCTTGTGTTGATAATAGAGGACAAAGCAACCGCCAATTTGGTCAACTCCACTCAAATAATGGAAGTATCTGTTTTGTCTTAATGGTAGATACTGATCGCAATATGCGATGGGAGGTGGAGATCCACCGGCGATAAAGATAGCTACTTCCTTCTTGAGATGATTAAAGACTTTCAGCGCGTGCGCTCTAGCTGGGTACCTCATTCTCGATACCTATGAACAGTTCGATGACAATGTTGCTTGTAGTTGAAAGAAAGAAAAGATGTAAGGCGGATCCAGCAGATAAAATGTGCCTTATGATAAGAAGGCGCCAAAATTGTCTTTCAACGTACAAATACACACCTTGCAATACGGAGAAAGTGTGCGTGTGTGTGCGTGTGTGTGTGTTTAGTAACAGACATATCACTTTGTCCGTAGGGAAGTAACTCATTAAGCTTTTAAGATTACTATCTATATAATATACCAAAATAAGAAAAGAATTTATATGGCCAGTCTATTGACATGGGCGTTCATAATGGCGACTGTGTTATCTTCAATAAGGCCCTTTGCTGTTTCAGTCAAATGCTTTTTCGGATCCTTTTTACCAACATATCTAGTTTTAATCTCATCCTCTGTTAATGTCTTTTCTTCTTCGATTCTCTCCACATATGCCTTACCGAGAGCAACCAATTGAGACATTCCCTCTGCGTTACATTCGTGGTTATCTGTAGAGTGTAGGCCTTCTCTCCATTGGCCCTTGTGTAGATTGAGAAGCATGTCTGTTTCCTTGTTAGTCTTCCTGTAGTCAATATTGATAGAGTAGTACGATCTATTGAGCCCATGAACGAGTGCTTGGATACTTGGCTTATTAAGTAAACCGACGTTAGATGTAGTTTGTCTTGCTTCACCTGCACCCATCATCATTTGTGTTGCAGGAATAGATCTAAAAGCGTCGATAACAACCTTACCCTTAACCGATTGAATTGGATCAATGACAACAGCCACTGATCTTGGGTTCAATTGCTCGAAACTCTGTTGTGTGTTCACATCAACACTAGACAACCAACATCCAAACCCTGGATGCGAATGGTACCATCCAACAACCATTTCATCACGGCCGGTCTGCTTGAGCATATCCATCATCTTGGTTTGGAAAACGTCATCCACTGCCTCAACAGAGACACCGGTACCTGACTGTGGCATTGCAAACACATCTACCACCGTGATCGTGTAATCATCCACAACTTCACCTAACATTAGTCCCATAACTTCCATTGGAACACCAGCTCGACCATGTTTGAGCATCTTTAAGAGAGCTAACGAAGAAATATAAACAGTTTCAGCTGTATCCATAGGTTTTGGTGGCACTCCGCCACCCATTCTACCTCCGAGTAGTGACTGGAAAGACATTTGATAATAAAAGTATCTGAAAAGAGTTGATTGATTAAAGTGGCAAAAAAAAATTGGTGGTGAAAACAGACTATGCCTCCTAATGAACCTTTTCCTTTTAATCAAATTCATTCTGGTCGGTAGAGACGCTATATAGAGCCTTGAACTCCTGTCCAATTGCAATCAGATAATCTAACTAGCCATGCCACTATCTTTCCAGCTTTCAAAAACACCAATATACTCCCATTGTTTCACCAGTGATAATTCACACTTGGCGATTTCACAAGATACCAATTGTCTGGTATATAACATGACTGTGAGCCCACCACAGCTTGTTGCCACTTTGGCACATCATGACAAGACTGTCACTGCTATTGACATTTCTAGAAATGGTGAGATTGTCACCTGTTCTCAAGATCGTAATGCATTGGTTTGGACCAAAAAGAGCGATGGTACCTACAAACAAACCTTGGTGCTTTTGAGAATTAACAGAGCCGCTACCTGTGTGAAATGGTCACCAAATGGTGACAAGTTTGCCGTTGGTTCTGCTGCCAGAGTCATTTCTGTTTGCTTTTTTGAAGAGGAAAATGACTGGTGGATTTCCAAGCATATCAAGAAATCGCTTAAATCGACTATTCTATCTCTTGATTGGCATCCAAATAATGTCTTGCTTGCTGCTGGATCCACCGATGGACATCTCAGAGTCTTTTCCACTTGGTTGAAGGGTATTGACCAGAAACCGGAGGCTTCTGTTTGGGGAGAAAAGTTACCTTTCCAAACCATCTGCTTGGATTCCTACCTTCAATCATGGGTTCATGACGTCAAGTTTGATCCTGCTGGTGTATTTGTAGGTGCTGTGGGCCATGACGGATCTCTTTTCACGGTTTATCCAACTGGTGGTGGAGATTCTCAAACCTTGAAAGTCAAAACTTCACATTTACCGTTCACATCGTTGATCTTCTTCAACGCAAATGAAATCTGTGTTGCAGGTTACGACTGTCACCCGGTGGTGTTTAAATTTGATGGCTCTCAATGGGTGGAGTCTTACAAAATTGACGATCCAAATAAAACAAAGCAAGGCGGTGAACAAGAACAAAGTGCAATTAACATGTTTAGAGCTCTGGATTTGAAGGGAACCAAACAATCCAAGACCAAGTTGGATACTTTGCATCAAAATGTCATCACACAATTGAAAGTGTTTCAAAAACAGGGTGACCAAGTTATCAGATTCAGCTCTTGTGGCGATGATGGTCTTGTTGTCGTTTGGGACGTTTGAACGGCTACTTTTTCCTGTATAACCTTCATTTATTTACATAATCCTATATTACCTACTCTGCAACGTTACCTATTTCCATTTTTTATGCTAACGGAGCTTTTCCTTTCATGCTCTGTAATCTTAATATAAAAAGCTGGAAGGGTGAGAAATTTAAGGTTAAAAGTTTAGTTATCCGTTATCTTTATCGAAAAGACAAAGTAAATATCGAACGTACATGAATATATACTCTGGTTTACCGAGTAATTGCCAAAAGCTAGTGGCCAGATACCTGCTTGAGCAAGTTTCAAAGCCACATCTTGTTTGGATAATGGCTAACGATCTTTATGCGTCTACAAAATGGGGTCTTTTTAACTCCGTACTACAAAATATATATGTGATGAACGAAGGAATATCACTTGTGGCATTTGAGCGTAGTTATATCAAAGAACTACATGATCAGAGACAAAGTCCGGTACCTTTAATTGAGTTTTCCTCTGTACAATTTTCAAATATTCTTTCCGTCATTGGCAAGAATGTATTTACATTTAAGAGCATGGAAATCAGGACGATTCCTTCCTCGGTTAATTGGAGGTTTATACAAATGTTGGCAACAGGTTGCGAGAGTATAAAAATAAAGTGCAGCCATCCATTTAAAGCTCTTTTGGCGTTTGATGACTCAATGCTTAAAAAACTAGACCATATGACTATCGAATCAGCATCAAGTAGTGACTTCATTCGAATTCACTCAAAGAGCCATTTTAAATTTCGATATGGACCTAAAGATCTTTCATCAATTCGTAGCATGCTGTTGATACCACAGAATGGGATGATTGAAATTAACTGCCACAATATTAATATCAGTGAATTTGAATCATTGTTCGAAAAGGTAAACTCTTTGAAAACACAGCTTACAAAATTCAAGTTTAGGTTCATAATAACGTCGGCCTTATTTGAAAATGAAAATTCAATGTCACTTCTAATGAGGTTAAACCCATCTGAAATAAGCTCATTGAAAATAGAGACGTCTACTTTCGATTGGAATAAACATTTTTCCTTTTTCGATAAATTCAGATATGGTGTAAAAGAGATGAGTTTGAAAAACGAACCCCCAAACCTACACTCTTTTCCCAATTTAAGATCCTTGACTTTAATACCCACTATAATTTCTAAGTTAGAAAGTTTGATGGCTAGAATTCCAAAAACAATTCAGAACTTGCACTTAGATCTGTCTAACCTCATTACTGGATTCTCTTTCAAGATACCCCCATCTGTTATATTTTTAGAAATAATGTGTCATTATTTACCAATCAACCATATAATTGATACAAATGACTCGAAAGTTGAAATTGTGACGCTAACCATATACTCAGAATCTAAACATGATCGGCTAAGATTGACAAAAATGCCTGTCAATCTTCACTTCATGGAAATTAGACGATGTTTCAAATCTGAGTCTGTTCAAATTAATCCAAGTTGTCTGCAACTAGAGGATCACATCAAATTTGACAAACATTGACAGCCCAAGATTTTAAGGGTCAAATGGAAAGCAATAACAGAAGCAAAAATATGATTTTTTGCACGAAATGTCTCTTTTACAACTGTTCTTTAGTCTATCAAAAACATTTCTTTCTTCTTTTCTCTAATATATTACTTACTTTGCTGTAACCCTCGTCGTTTCAGTTTCCGTTCTGCTATCTTTTCTAAGATCAGTTCTTTTTTCTCGGCAATTAATTGCTTTTTATATGCTTTTATTTCTGTCAAAACTCCACTAATTTGTTCACCCTGAAAGATAGCATCTTGGCGAATGTCAAAGAGTCCACATTGTTCATAAACTATGAGATGATTATATTCTGAGAATTTAACTGAGACATTGGTAATGATCTTCTCAATATCAAAGCAATGCGTAATTTTACAAAACTCAACATGTTTTCTGTATTCATCCAAGTCCAAACTTTTAGCTGCACTAAATGGCTGGTGACAGTTTGTGCATGAAATCATGGCTTCACCTTCAATATTTTGATAGACAAAGGGTGATGCTTCTGCAGAAAGCTTATTCGATACCCAGTGTTCTTCCCATAGATGAAATTGGTAAGATAAAAACAAATCATCATTGAAGAAAAAGTGATCCCAGTTTGAGGTGTTAGTACCTTGCATATGGCAATATGGACAAAGAGATTCAAAGTGGTTATCCAGTTTGCTTTTCCGTTTAACTAAAGGTGTGTAGTAGTCACCGTCAGAAATTGACCATCTTAGTGGTATCAACGTCTTTCTATTCGAAAAATATTCCCATTTTTCATCATTGGTGAAATGTTTGTAGCTTAAATCATTGGGTATTATGTGTTTAACAAACCAGTAATATCTCTCTTTATCTACTTCGGCATTTGGGATGTCAGAAAAGATCTTGTTGATTTTTTCCCAGTAGGATTCAAATTTCTTGAAGGTAGCAGTATACTTTAAATCGATTTTTGATCCATCCCATCTTTGAGCTATGGTACCTCTGTTCAAAAAGGTGTTTTCAAAAAGCTCTGTATCGCTGGGAAAGTTCCATTGAACAATATTTTGAGTTTTTATTCGAAAAGCTTCCTTTTCATTCATGATTTTATTTCATTGATCCTTATACACAGAAAAGATTGCAGAATAGGACAACACAAGACGACACAACACAACACAACACAACCTGCAATAATTAGGAACTATACATCGATTATTACTAAAATTGAAGAAGGTTAGTGTTAAAGGAAAACTTTTGATGGTTGTTTGCGTTACCTTGACAAGAGTTCTTTTGATCCAAAAAATAAAATCGCATTCAAGCTTTTCGAAGGAGAAAATTGCTGATTTGATAAATATGCACTTATTTCTTTTCAAGACAAGATGAGTGCAAGCAGAAAAGTGTTCAATTGTGTAATCACCACCGTCATGACGTTAGTGAATTGCTGACAAAGTAAACTCAAGTAACACATTATTGTTCTATCGATCTAGATCAGTGCTGTACGTTATTAGCAAGCCATCTTTAGAGTTAAGCCGTCGGATCTGACCACAGTTATAAAATTTTCAATTTTTCACTAGTTAACCAAAATACCCGGATGGGCAGTCTTATGAATATTTAGGAAACTACATGAACCAGAAGTTATAACGAAAACAGACCAAGTACAAATGTTTCAATGAGAAAACATGGTTAACGTCTAATGAATACCATGTAAAAACGCTTTCTCATTGCTATGCAGCAACTAGTCAGCAACATATTAAGGAGAGACCATAACGAATAAATACTTATGCAAAGAGACTTGTAAACTAAAGCGGTGTTGCGACAAAAATGCAGGCATTTTTTTCCACGCTAAAAAGCCGTTCTAGTATAGTGGTTAGTACAAGTCGTTGTGGCCGACTAGACCCAAGTTCGATTCCTGGGAACGGCAATTATTTTTTACAATTTTTTTCTATTTAACAATCGTTAAGAAATAAAAAGCTGGGAACAATCAGCTAACAATAGATAGCAACTAAAGAAAAGATAACAAGAAAAATATCCCAATAACATATCTAGAAACGTAATCATAATTCGTACATGTCAAAAGCACAAGAGACCGAACAGTTCTGGCCTGCTAAAGGTCGGTGTAGCAGTGCGACCCGTAGGTGTTGACATCCGAAAGTGCGCAAACGATTGGAATAAATCCGGTGTCGTCGTATTCATAGTAGTCTTCCTCTTGGAAGATACCGTGTGAGTTATCTTCATAGGCTGCTGGCGTCGCCGTGGATGGTTGTGAATGTACGTTGAGTGAGTCTTTTTCGTTAATGGAAACGTCCAGTTCAGAGTTAGTGGTGGCAGGCATGCTAAGTGTGTTAAAGAATAGCTGGTAAGTTTCAGCACACCACAACAGTTTATGGGGGGTGTGCGTTTTCTTTTTATACTGAAAACAGGTGAGTCTTTCTGGTCGGTTAGACGGCCCCGTTTATCCGCGATGATACTAGTGTGCGCTGGAGTCATTCTGATTCACTCACAAAATGATTCCTAATCATAGAAAGTTTGTATAGTGGCTGTAGCGCCTAAGTAACGAACTGAGAAGCACAATCACATGTTTGGTTTGGGGTAGATACTTATTCTTTCGTTGGTGTATCCAAAGGATGCTTCTCCCAGTCTTTTGACACATGTTCCACATTTTTCTCTTTGTGAAGTACACTGCGTGCCTCATGTTGCGGCCGTTAAAGCCGTCGCAACAACGGAGATTCACCCCATGCTGAGACAGATGAGTAAAAATGCTTTTGTTATGGCACTTCGTGGTCAGCCGTGAACGTTCTGGCACAGAATTTGATTCAAGGAAAGCAAATTTCATCTCTTCTTTGGAGGAAAGTATTACCCGCTATTATTCTTGGTTGCTTCATATGCCATTCCAATCTTTTGATTGACATTGAAACAGCTTTCATTTAGTACAGAATGTCATATTTTTAGCTTAAAGTTTAGTTTCTTACCCTTTTTCTATATTTCGCCATAAACGGCAAGTGCATCCATACTAGCGTAACAAAGGTGTCAGACTATGAGGCCTTCGTAGCTTACTAATTTCTGCAAACGGGTAAGCACATCTTCAAGGTTCACTTGAGTTGATTCTTATTAAGCGTTCATTAATCAAATGGTTCTTGTGCTATATAAGAAGCTATAATACTAGTAATTAAAAGCACTATAAAGGTCCTAGTTCAATAAAGGAAAACTAATCGTTTATTTTCTTTAGACAAGCTTGGTTTATCAAGTACATCGTTAGAATAATGCAGCACCTAGAGCAAGTACAAATGGAGCTAGAGCAGCTTTAACCGTTGCGGCACCAGCGGTATAAGTTGGAACAACATCAGAAGTTGCAGAAGGTTCAATAGTTGCAGACATTGGAACGCTGGTTGTCAATGTAGAGGCAGAAAAAACAGCGCTGGATGATGGAGCAGGACAATCATCGTCCTCGTGGATTAAAACAGGTAATTTAACGTGGAAAATCAATGATTGACTATTGACATTATTACCCGCATCATATGAAATCTTACCATTGTCCATAGAGCCGTTTCTTGTTTGGTAATCATTGTCGGAAACCAAAAGTAAGTAGTATTCATCGTCAGTACATTGCTTTGGAATCAAAGTCATACCTTCCCATTTTTCGTTGATTAGCATTGTGTCAACTTCACCACCATTGTGAACACCAAATTTAGCTAGCTCATCTGAATCAAGCAAATCAACAAATGAATAGTAAGTGGCTGGAGTAATAGAGGAATTCAAAACACCTTCACGGGTGGCGATTTGGCCACCTAAACCATCACTTAAGCCAACAATATTATCAGCATCTTTCAAGGACCAAATGTCAACATGCTTATAAATTGCCTTGGTACCATACCATCCACCATTACCAAAGTCTGAATCTCTTGGTAAAAGCATAACAATGTCTTCAGTAAGAACATGAATGTCTGATTGGGCAGTTGAGTATGTATCTTCTTCACCCTCGATAGTTGCGTTGTAGAGTGGTAATGGAAGAACATACTCCCCGACTAATTCATATGGAGAAGCGGTGTAGTCATATTTGAGTAACCTGATGTATTTACCAAAGTCGGTATCACCACCATCTTGAACAGTGGCGTATTGCAAAGCAGTGAATAAGTATTTACCGTCTGGAGTAAAAGAAACACCTTCAAAACCACAATTGACAGTTCTACCGCTGTCATTTTCCTCAGGAACGAAACTGAGATCCCAACCTGGCGGATAATCACTGGAGAAGTTGATTTCATCACCAGTATGTGGAACAAAAGCTTGAGGTGGTTCGATATAATCAACCAAGTGACCTGAGCTGTTAAATTTGAATAGACCTGGACCATATTCATCACTGACCCAGAAACCATTTTTAAAGTCACCATCAATCAACGCCATACCTTCAGAATCCAATGAAAGTCTAGTGGTGGTGGTACTGGAGTTTAAATCATTACCCCATCCATCACCATGATATGTCACAGCTGGAAGTTCCTTACCGTTCCAGGTAACACTGGTGTTACTATCTAAACCGGTGAACGAGTAACCGTTCATATCTTTCAATAGAATGGTATCTTCGTAGTTCCAGATAATATTAGTGGTTGAGGATTCCTCTTTTGGAGTGAAATCAACAGCATATTTGTGGACTCTTGAAAGTGTGTTTACTGTACCGTCAAGATTGTAACCCCTATCTGGTAAACAGTAGGCAGTAAAGTGGTAAACACCATTTTCGTCAACAGAAACATCTTGGTAAGAAACAGAGGAACCAATTGAGATGGTTTCATTGTATTTATCGACTGCATCAGAGGCAACAAAACCGTAACCCTTCAGACCAAAGTTCTCAAAAACGTTACCATCAACGTTGACCTTGACGTCTGCTAAGACATTAGAAAGCAGAGCAAAAAAAGCCACTGCTAAAAACATAGTTTTGAAATCAATTGCTAGTTAATACTAATGTAATTGCTTTGGGGGGTGCCTGAGCTTTTGTCAGCGTACATTGGTGTATTTATAGCCAACGTATATGTAGCTGAGTAAGTATTGTCCACACAAAATTTTTCAAAAAACGGGATTGAGATATTATATAATTTGCATCCCATTTTATTCAAAGCTATTTTGTGGATTGGCAACAGAGCTGGCATTAAGGGACGGCCCCTTTTTGTAGATTGACTGCATTTGCAGTAAACGTTAGCTGTCAATGCCAGCTTAAACTGCGTACCAGTTTAAGATTACATGGACTTTCATTTGTATGCTTCTACCTTCGAAGAAGAAACTCCAAACTTGCTCTAGCATAGTAATCCAAGTAATGCCGCTACTTTAACAAAGTGTAATCTCTACCGGTAAATAATTTTTGTCCTCTATTGTTCATTTTATTGGTATCAACTGATGTTTTCCGACCCGATACCAGGCTACATCAAATTTAGCTGAAAAGTTTACGCATTGGAACATCATTGAAAACTGGCAATATAAACATCCAATGTTCACCAAAATTGTGTCTCGTGCCATTGCGTGAGCTAAAGACCCTTTGTTCCCGTGTTTTGTCGTACATAGCAAACTTTTTCGAATAATAACATTTGACTTCGGCATTAAAAAAACATCCCCCCCCTCGATGGGTGGATAGTTAATTACAGTGTTAATCTTTCTACCGGGTCTAGACTAATTTTCTGAACAGCAGTTGGTGTTGGGTGATCTTGGCATGGCTAACAAACAGTGTGTTATTATTGCTATGCCAAGAATTACCTCGATCTCTGGCTCTGATGTTATATCTTTCAGCCTAGCAATAACTAACGCATAGGAATTGGTTGTACTTTTTTTAGAAGTAAAAGATAACAGAAGCTTAGTTTCAAGTAGATCAATCTGTTACAACTCAACTTAGGAATCGGATTAGCTTAATACTACGTTTACTTTATTAATGCTATAAGGCTCACTGAACCATTAATATATGGAAAAATTGAGTAGGGTACGCGTTCACAACTTTTAGGGTCTTCAGTACGAAGCAGAAATTTCAGTACAGCTGGGTTTTACTTTCATTTTTGACTTTACGGCTGTAGTCCATGCGTTGTATGAAAGTTGATGTAACCTGAGGTTTTTGATACTTATACATCTCATAAAAACTTATATTAATGTAGTAAAAAAAGCATAAAAGGCACGTTGATCTACCAGATCAAGTACTTAAAATTCAATTATTATCAAGTTGCAATAAACATTCGATAAACTGTATTTGTTGGTGATTTACATGAAAAAAGCAGCAACGGCAAGGACTAATGGAGAAAACAAACCCGCTTGAACAATCTCAGCACCTGCAGTGAATGTGGAAACAATTGTTTCATCGGCTTCTGTTTTGGTGGAAGAAGTAGATGTTTTCATTGTGGTCGCTTCGGTTGACGATGCAGTAGGGGATACCAAAGTGGTTAAATTCTCTCTATTATTTGCAGTCTGAGCGTTTTCTGTAGAGCTTGAAGTGACAGTTACCGAAGTTTTTTCACCTTCGGAACTCAATGAACTCGACGCAGCTTCACTTGTAGCTGAGGATGATTCAAAAGTTTCAGTGGTCATCTTGGAAGACAAGTTGGCCGTTTCAGTGCCTCCATCAGCAATGGTGGTAATGGTGGTGTAGGAACTAGCAGAGGCTGTATCACAAGGAACAGTAAGAGTTTCAGTGACTCCATCAACAACAGTAGTAATTGTGGTGTAGGAGCTGGCAGAGGCTGTATCACAAGGAACAGTAAGAGTTTCAGTGACTCCATCAACAATAGTAGTAATTGTGGTGTAGGAGCTGGCAGAGGCTGTATCACAAGGAACAGTAAGAGTTTCAGTGACTCCATCAACAACAGTAGTAATTGTGGTGTAGGAGCTGGCAGAGGCTGTATCACAAGGAACAGTAAGAGTTTCAGTGACTCCATCAACAACAGTAGTAATTGTGGTGTAGGAGCTGGCAGAGGTTGAGCCAGTGTCATTTGATGAAATTTGCTCATTGAAAGAAGTACTCGTTTCAGATGATTCAGAGAGCGCAGTAGGAGTTTCGAGAAGAGTAACATCAGTAAGAATTAATTGTCCATCGTTCAGTAATTCAGTCATTTTAACAACAGTGGTAGTGGTGTATGTACCGGTCCAGCCAGTAGCTGTTGGAGTAGGAACTAAAACTACAGTTTGTGATAAGGTGAGATCATCTCTTTTGAACAAACCACCAATTGGCACCGAGATGGTACCATCAACATAGGTGAGTGTTTCTGTGCTGGTTGACATGCCACTCCAAATGTAAACTGGAGTTGCAAATATGTCCAGACTAAATTCAGAAGTTGAAACAACATTACCAGATGAAGTTGATGCTGTTGAAACTTGAGAGGAAGCTGAATTTGATGACGTTGTTGTAAAAGAAGTTTCAATTGCAGAACTCGTTGCAGAAGATAATAGAGAACTTGTAATTTCAGAATTTGAAGAAGGGGAGAAAGAAGAGCTTGTAAATTGAGAATATGTAACAGATGATGAGGAAGTCAATAATTGGGAACTTCTGGTTGAAGATAAAGGTTCAGATGAAGATGACAAAGAAGCAGAAGTAGAAATGGAGGAGGAAACCACATTAGAAGTAGCAGCAGAAGATACTATAGAGCCAGAAGCAGATGAAGAAGAAACAGGACAGTTATCTTCATGGGTTAAGGCTGGCAATTTGATATGGAATATCAAAGATTGACTGTCAATATTAATGCCTGCATCGTATGCGATTTTACCGTTGTCCATGAAACCCTTTGTTGTTTGGTAATCATTGTCAGAGACTAAAAGTAAGTAGTATTCATCATCAGTGCATTGCTTTGGAATCAAGGTCATACCTTCCCATTTTTCATTAATCAGCATTGAATCAACATCACCACCATTATGCAAATTAAACTTCGCCAACTCGGTTGAATCAATCAAATCAATAAAGGAATAGCGAGTAGCTGGAGTAATTGATGATTTTAAGGCACCTTTGCTGCTTGCAATTTGATCACCTAAATTATCGTATAAACCAACAATATTATCAGCATCTTTCAGGGACCAAATGTCAACGTGTTTGAAAATAGCTTCGGTACCATCCTCACCACCATTACCTAAGTTGGAGTCCCTTGGTAAAAGCATGACAATATCTCCAGAGAGGACACGCATTTCGGATTGTGAAGCGGTTTTGGTGCTTCCATCAGAAG
The DNA here is from genome assembly GCA_003708095.3 of Saturnispora dispora. NCBI lineage: Eukaryota > Fungi > Ascomycota > Pichiomycetes > Pichiales > Pichiaceae > Saturnispora > Saturnispora dispora. The sequence continues at coordinate 8,396 of PPND03000058.1, read as the reverse complement.
TTTGATAAGTTGGTAATGCAATGACATATTCAGCAACTAATTCGTATGGCGAAACAGAAATATCGTATTTGAGCAATCTAGTGTTCATACTATTTTTAGATTTGTGACCACCATCTTGGGTAGTGGCAGCTTGAAGAGCAGTGAATAAATACTTACCATCTGGGGTAAAGTCCACAGCTTCGTAACCGTGATTTGCTTCTCTACCACTATCATTTTCTTCAGGAACAAAACTGAGATCCCACTCAGGAGTACTGTCACTTGAGAAGTTGATGTCCTCACCCGTATGTGGGAGAATTGCATCTGGAGCTTGAATGTAATCAACCATGTTACCGGAATTATCAAATTTGAACAAACTTGGTCCATATTCATCACTGATCCAAAAACCGTTATCAATATCACCGTCAATGAGAACCAAACCTTCAGAATCTAAACAAACCGCTGTGGTAGTTGAGCTTGAGTTCATATTGTTACCCCATCCGTCACCACGGTAAGTGATAGCTGGAAGTTCCTTACCATTCCAGGTGACAGTGGTGTTACTGTCTAAACCGGTGAACGCATTACCGTTCATATCTCTCAATAGAATGGTATCTTCATAGTTCCAGATGATGTTAGGCGTGGAAGATTCGTCCATCGGAGTAAAATCAACAGCATATTTGTGGATTCTTGCAAGTGTGTTAACAGTACCTTCAATGTTATAACCTCTATCAGGTAAACAGAAAGCAGTGAAATGGTAAACGCCATCATCATCAACAGAGAGATCCTGGTAAGCAACAGAGGAACCAATTGAGATGGTTTCCTTGTACTTGTCAACTGCATCAGCGGCAACAAAACCATAACCTTTCAAACCGAAGCTTTCGAAAACGTTCCCATCAACGGTTACTTCAACATCTGCCAAGACTTTGGACAGCAGAGCAAAAAAGACAGCGACCAAAAACATTTTATAAAGCGAGTGGAATTGTATGGCTTCTAGAAGCTTTTGGCAAAACCCGTAAGTAAAATGTGGCATTTACTGGCATTTTATACCAGAATATATTCATTTACAATATTAATGGATTTGCACGTGTCGACCCTGGTCGTTCCAATGATTTGTATAGCCGTTATTTAGGGGGACTAATTGCAACATTTATGCAGGTGCTGAGAAAAATTCCATAAATGGAAAGTCCGTAAACAAACAAAGCAAAGAATAACATATACAAGAGGTCACCAGGTGCCTTTAAACAATCTGTATTTTACAATAATGTCGCAGCATACAACACTTGTCTGATATTGATGTCAAACCATTTCAAAGGCATCTCGTTTATGTGCTTTACACTGATATACTGATTCACAGCGTATGTCATGGTAACTTAGTCGCGATGATAATCGAAAACGTGCGTGCGTGCGTGCGTGTGTTCTTGCGCGCCGGTGTTGTTTTGATTACTAACTGAATGCCTAGCGTATCTACGAATGTGTGTACTGCTAACAAAGCTTTTGATACACAGAGAACGTGCATAGCGTTGCAGCACATTACTATTGAGTGGCAAAATTTTGGAGCCTTGTTATGCTCATATAGTGGGTAATGAGATGCTCGTCAGTAAAAACATTCTTCGGAGATCTTTCTCCTTTTTTCTTCGCCGTTATTCAAGCAAAAGGTTCTGTCGGCGTGGCGGGATCAACCCTCCCAACCGTTTGAACCTGCTTTCTCGCTTGTGAGTAGAGCCGTAAAAAAAGGAGTTAAGGAACTAAGCGTTTTAGGTCTCTAAACACTGTTATTAAGGGAAAAGTAAACACGTTAAGCTAAAGATCTGTTGGTTTCAAAAACACGGTCAAAAGAGCATTTGGATTAGAGCAATAGAAAAACGGAGCTTGTAGAGGCGCTTGACGCTGATGATCAATATTTCTTCTCATAACCATACAGAATATTTACAGTAGAAAATGCAAAAAGTAAAACGGTGTCTTCTACTCCACTTGTCCTTCCGCATGTAAAGTCAACTACGTGTATATTGAAATTGAAAAAATAGTCTTCCGCGGAGATAACATGTCTGTAATCTTACTTTATAGCATGGGTGGATGCCATAGTATATTTTCCCAGTATTAAATGGCGCCAACTTAACGCTAGGTTGCACAACGTGTGTGTGTTTTCTTTACGACGGGCGGTCAAATCATTGTATAGTTATACGCTGAAGCGCAACTATTGTTGCACTTCACCTTCCAGAACAGTTTGACATAAATACATGCCCTCGTGGTGCGTAATTGTTGTTTGTCTTGCCCTAGCTATTTGGCCTGAAGCCTACTTTTGCCGTTGAGTGACAGAGTATGTTAAGAATAACCAGCCACTGCTACGACAATGGCGTCTTTATAAGCCCACAAAAGAACTTGTTTGTCATCACAGAAGCACTTGGTCACGTTCAGAGTAACTGGCAAATATTTGACTTCAGTATAGATGCGAAGTAGAGGACATTACAAACACAGCTACAGAATAACATTTGCCATGAGAGCTGGCTCAATGTTCGTCTCTCATCTCTTTACCTTTTCCATAGAAAGGAACCCATGATCAACAGCAACTCATACTAGCAACAGACATGAAGGCTATTGTATACCACTTGGTGGTGGCTCGCTTAACCCATGTACACACTCCTCTGAATGCTGAGCGCTTTTTGATTCTGCTCAGGCATTTATAAAGGTTGTGGAATGGAGCTATATATCGACACGTGCAATTTAGTCTAAGTGAACTACCACATTACTATATGTAGATTAACATGTTAGCACAATGTAAAAAAAAAGGTGAGATATATACTTTTGTTGTTCTATAGTGGCCTTCCTTTCACTAGTAACAAATAGCAATGGTCTCATTCTAGATAGTGTTGGCTTGTTACTCTGCCTGCTAAGAACGAACAGAACTTGTAAAACTTGAAGGTTCATAACAAGGGGTAAAAGACGAACAGCTAAGCGTGCCGCTTGGAATTTGCATCAGACTCTAGTGATCTGTTAAGGGCTGAAACTGTAGACAAGTCTCTCCATTTGTGTATTACGCATACTACTAACGACACAAAGTAGGTGGAAGAAACGGGTTTAAACACTTTCAGCACCAACTTATGCCGGATTACCTGTAGTTAGTTACTATGAAGCAAGCGCTCTTAGTACTTTGAAGGCGCTAAAAACGCCATGTTGAATACCACAATGCAAGTGGCAACGAATCACGGAAAGACCATCGGCCCCAGCTATATAACATACAAAGGGAAATATCAAATGTCAACGCAAAAGCTGAAAAATAGAAAGTAAAAGACACCTTCAGCTGAAAAGCAAAGCTACCATGCAAGCTCGTTGCCATGGCAACCCAAGCGGCTCAGTCCATTTGTGACCATGGAAGGGTTCTCCCAGCTTCCTGTCGATCTTGCCGAACAATATTCTAAAATAGCTTGTACTACGAAACTGAGGCGCTCCCCACATTTTTTCATGAGCCTTGGCGGAGTGAGAACAGATATCGGAATCTTGGGACCAGAGCTGAAGTCACAGTATGGATCCCAAAGTGTGCCACAGCTGCCACATTAACTCAACTGATTAGTAATCGAAAGATATAAATATCTACACATTCCAGCTAAGAGACACAGGCCATGGTTCCAGGTAGAATATCTCCACAAGTAAAATGACATCAGTGACTCTAACCTCTGAGATTCCCCAAAGCACCAAAGCATCTGTTTTTGACGATACGCCTATCGATCAGCAAGTCGAAAAGCTGATCAGAAGCTCTCAAAACTTGAATATCACCAGAGGCGGCGGGTTTGTTAAGGCATCGCTCGTTGCCGGTAGAGATCCACGAGGTGCTGAACTTTTACCTGCACATAGCAGAAAAAGATTCGAGGAAGACGGTATTGATTTAAGCAAAGGCTATCCAGAAATCCCAGACAGATCTAAGATTCCCGTCTTTGTGGATCAGGCGTACGCTGTTAGAAACGAAGATGTGCCTTACATTGAGAGAGGTAAGGGTGCAGACCCTGAGAAAAAGGCTCTTTTGAGTGCCGCCAAGGAAGTCATTCATCTAACAGACAAGATTGGTACTGAAATTGTTGGTTTACAATTGGCAGAGCTTACCGACCAGCAGAGAGACGAATTGGCCCTATTGATTGCTGAAAGAGGTGTCGTTTTCTTCAGAGAGCAAAAGTTGCCACCATCAAAACAATGGGAGCTTGGTGATTACTTCGGGAACATCGAGAAGCATCCACAAACTCTACAAGTTCCGGGCTTGCCTGGTGCCACCGTTATCTGGAACGACTTTCTGCAAAAACGTGGTATGGAATTGAACTTTGCCAATGCTAATCTATCGAACTGGAGCAGAAAGTACCCAGCTCCAGGTAATCAAATCTGGCATACAGACTTAGTTCACGAGCACCAGCCTGCTGGTTATACTCATTTGCACTTGGACGAAGTCCCAGAAGTTGGTGGCGATACGTTATGGTCCTCCGGCTATGCCGCATACGACAAGTTAAGTGATGAATTCAAGAAGTTCTTGGATGGCAAGGAGGCCGTCTATCTTTCTGCCCACAACTATTTGAACAGAGACGACCCATTTGGCAACACTGTGAACGTTGAGCGTGTGCACCCCTTAGTCAGAACACATCCTGCCACTGGCTGGAAGTCGTTATTTGTCAACAGAGGCTTGACCAAAAGAATCGTTGGTGTTTCCCCAGTGGAATCTGACATTATTCTAAACTACCTTTACGACGTTTACGAAAAAAATGCCGACATTCAGGTCAGATTCAAGTGGTCCACCAAGCCTGGCTACGGTACTTCTGTTATCTGGGATAACAGAATCACTCAGCACAGGAACGTCTGGGATAACGAAGGTAAGGAACCAAGACATGGAACCAGAGTCACAGCATTAGCTGAAAAGCCATACTTTGATCCTGAATCAAAGTCCCAAAGAGAAGCCTTAGGCTTGCCAATTCACAAATGGAACTAGTTTCTTTTATATTATCTTTATTTAATAGCTGAATTTAATATTATTTTAGTTTTTGAAACCTTTTTCTGCGAATGCTGAGCAATCGGAAATATCTCACTTCTATTACATCGTTATGGTAGTTAAAGTGACAAGAAGGATTGGATGATTACTGTGTTATGGGTCTCGCAATGATTACTAAAGGCTATTAAAGTGGTGTTACAATTGGTAACTACATAAGTTCATTTAAATTAGGTGAAAAGTGACCGCCACAGGTGTGGCATTTTCCACTTGTGGCATAGATTACCCCAGAAGCGATTGGTATAAATAGTAGAGGACGACTGGTACGTGAGTGCCAAGAAATAGTCGTTCAATGTGCAACAAGTATGACAGTGTTGAATAGTCCATTTTCTATTGATTCCGTTGCAATTATTGGTGCTGGTCCATCAGGTATTGCATCCACTTACGAATTCACAAGGCTCACAAAAAGCGGTAATCACTTTTTGGGGAGAAGAATGTCACTAAGTTTGAAAGTGAGTTGAAATACAAAGAGGTGGTCACGTTTGAGAGAAATGCTACTGTTGGAGGTGTATGGAGTAGAAGCGTTTTTGATGAAAATAGTCCTGATCCTTACATTCCCGATTTGGATGTGTACGATGAACTTTCGAATCCTGAAAAGATTTACAAGAAATTTGACATTTCAAGTGAGTTTGAAGAGAAGCTGGATAAATCTTCATTTGAGGATCCTATAATTCAGGATTTCAATGGAAAAACTGAAAAAATAATTAAACATCAGTGGAGGGGGTCTGGTGCTTATCAGGATCTTTTCACCAATGTGACTAACCAATTTATGCATTTCTCTTTTGCCGAATTGGAACCAGAAGAACTAGATAAGCTAAACACCAAATACAAAAATATTCCTATGCACCAAAGCGCTGCCGACGTGTCTGACTATCTTGAAAAAGTTGTGGATGACAATAACTTGAGAAAATACATCAGACTGAACAGCAATGTTGAACGTGTCAGGAAGCTGGACAACGGTAAGTGGGAAATTTTGGATTCCTCTGTGCATATCAATCATGATAGTAAAAGACAACTGAAGTGGTACAAGCAATATTTTGATGCGGTTATTTTAGCATCAGGAAAAACTGTTCCATATGTGCCAAAATTTGAAGGTTTACCTAAGTTCATTGAAGTTAACAAGGAGGTCACTATTAGGCTAGCAAAAAGTATTAAAGATCCTGAATTTTTGCAAAAGAAGAAGAAGATCCTGATAGTTGGTACTTCTGTTTCAGCAATTGATTTGATTCAATATGCTTTTCCAAGAAATTTAGAAAACTCGGAGCTATTTTTGTCCAGAAGTAGTCCTGTAGCGATCAATCCTTGGATCACGAGTTGCTCATATGCAAAAGGAATTACAAATAAACCTATTATTGACTCGTTTTTACCAGAAGAAAATGCAGTCAAATTTGCAGACGGTACAATTGAAAGTGATTTTGATGCAATAATTTTTGCTACTGGGTATCAAGTTATTTATCCATTCCTAGAGGAAGATCTTGTTAAACAAGAACCTAAACTTTTTGACTTCTATTTATTCACTTTTTCACTTGCTGATAAGACTTTGGCACTCGTTGGTAATACATACACGGCTTTTTTTTTTAATCGATCTGAAGCTCAGGCAGCTGCTTTGGCCAGTGTTTGGGGGAACTTCAAACAGCTTCCCGATATTGAGGAGCAAGTCAGACAAAGTAAACAAAAATTACCATTGATTGCACCATTGGTAACCCAGATTTTTATTGATCCATTGATAAACTTGACAACTGATAGGCCACATCCATTTTCAATTAACAAGAATAAATCTGACCACACTGTTTTGACAGCAGTTGGCACCCAGCATGTGCAAAATTTATGGATAAATATCAGGGATGGTAAGGTTAATCCACTGAACGTTTTAGATAAGAACTAGATGATTCAATGTTACACTTGGGTTAAATAAAGTGAAAATTGAGCACTCCGTTAAAAATCCTTATATAAGAAGTTTATATTTCCAAACTGAGATATATATCAAATAACTTGAAGCTAGAGTTTTAAAGTTAAATGTTTATTACTTGTATAAAAGTGGAACTCTTTGAAATGAATCTTGATATATCTTAATATAAATTGGTTCTCATGAATAACAACAATGCATTAGAGAAAAGGTGATCAAGTACCTCAATAAAATTCAGTAAAAAATTTTAAAGAGTGCAAACGAGCTATTCAGCAGTGCCTCCAAAATTTCTTGCATGTTATATTCTTACAATGTTGAAGGTATTCTAATTCCATTATGGCAAAGAGAAAAGACAATAAACTTTCAGCTAAAATCACTTTTTCTTCAACAAATTTTTCCAAACTCTGAATTTTACAACCTAACATAAACCAGTGCTGATTCGGCTCAGTATACTTGAGAGCATTTTAAGAAAAAGTGAAACAAATGGGCTCTAGCTCTGCTCTGTGAAGTTGTAAGAAAGAGTTGGTAAAGGAGTTTTCTCTTTACTGAAGTTTGCTAAACTCAGCAAACAATAATATTATAATGAAGATTTAAAAGTATCAAAAGATATATATAATGACTACGAAGAGATGAAAAAGAAATTCAGTAGATTATGGCAGCATTAATTGATGGAAAGGGGAAATGGGAAGATTTGTAATATCTAAAAAAGGTTATGTTTAAAATAGTGGGATTCAATCTTTTGAAACTCTTTTATTAGTTGGGTATTGTGTCTAAATAATTGATTTAAATATTGCAAATAAATGTTGTAATAGAAATGTTGAATTTGAATAATGCTGTCGTTGTAGAAGAGAAAACGTCATTCCTGCTGCAATCCTTTTTTCGCTTCTGAGCGGTATTTTTAAAGCTCAATATCAAGCATCCAATTTGAAACCACGTGTAATATTTGTACGCATCTATTCAAGATTATGATAAATTAAGGAATAATGCATATAACCATGCCAAGTTGCGTTTGTTAGAAGTGGAAAAAATATAAATTCTCTGACTGCCAAACTGACCAAAAAATTCAATGCTCTTTTTTCAGTACCAAAACAAAATAATTAATTCATAATCCACAAAGTATAATCATTAATACAGATGGATGAATCTTTTTGCAGCATACTCTGTAATGTTTATGAGTCGAAAAGTATTAAGATTAATAAAACTAACATTTATATTAAGACGTTACAAAAAAAATGATCAAAGATCTAAAAAATGCTCATCAGAACAAGAAGAAGCATAAGAATGTTATCAAATAGGTGAACGAGTGAACACCAACGTTAATGTTGGCACCATTGAAATCAACATAGCTGATACTGTTCGTAGTGTTAACAGCTGCTGAAGTTGACGTTTCAGCATTTCCTGCGGCTCTTGTTTCTTCGACTTCAGAAGTGACCGAGACATTGCTTGACAATGTAAATGTTCCTGTTGGACTATTAGATGCTGTAAACAGAGATT
>PPND03000057.1:0-33485 GCA_003708095.3 Saturnispora dispora | reverse complement strand
ATGTTGTTGAAATTCTTCAATCTAGAGGTTACTTGGTTGCTATGACTGGTGATGGTGTCAATGACGCCCCATCTCTTAAGAAGGCTGATACCGGTATTGCCGTCGAAGGTGCTTCCGATGCCGCTAGATCTGCTGCTGATATTGTTTTCCTTGCTCCTGGTTTATCTGCTATTATTGATGCCTTGAAGACTTCCAGACAAATTTTCCACAGAATGTACTCCTACGTTGTTTACAGAATTGCTTTGTCTTTGCACTTGGAATTGTTCTTAGGTCTTTGGATTGCTATCTTGGATGAATCTTTGAATATTGACTTGGTTGTTTTCATTGCCATTTTCGCTGATGTTGCTACCCTTGCCATTGCTTACGATAATGCCCCATTCGCTCAAAAGCCTGTTAAGTGGAACTTACCAAGATTATGGGCTATGTCTATTGTTTTAGGTATTATCTTAGCTATCGGTACCTGGATTACCTTAACTACTATGTTGTTGCCAAAGGGTGGTATTATTCAAAACTTTGGTTCTATTGATGGTGTCCTTTTCTTGCAAATCTCTTTGACTGAAAACTGGTTGATTTTCATTACTAGAGCTGTCGGTCCATTCTGGTCTTCTATCCCATCTTGGCAATTATCTGGTGCAGTTCTTATTGTTGATATCCTTGCTACCTGTTTCACTTTGTTCGGTTGGTGGTCTCAAAACTGGAATGACATCGTCACTGTTGTCAGAGTCTGGATTTGGTCTTTTGGTGTCTTCTGTGTCATGGGTGGTGCTTACTACTTGATGTCTGAATCCCAAGCCTTTGACGACTGGGTCAATGGTAGAAAGAAGGAAGAAACCAACAACAGATCATTCGAAGACTTTATCGCTTCCATGAAGAGAGTCTCTACTCAGCACGAAAAGTCCACTTAAACTTAATTTACCTTTTGTGAACGTTATATCTCTCTTTGCTGGCTTTTAAAGCATTATGAGATATCTTTTATTTAATTTTTTGTTATTCTGTTTAATAACCTTTAATTAATTTATAATATTTAGAACTTATAAATGTTACCAATATATACTATTATCATTATTAGATTACTAAGTTGTCAAATTTATTTACATGAATTCTATTCTATACCATATTACTTACCATATCTGTCATGAAAGGCTTCTCTTTCGCTTCTCAATAACTTGGAATACTCGTTGAACTTGGTTCTGTCTCTAACTTGATCTATATTTTTAAAGCTTTTATTAAATACTTGATCGATTGTTTTACGTGCATCATTCATTTCCTCTACGGTTTCTAAGGAATCGTAGTCAAATATTCCAAATGCTTTCTTCTGGATGTCTGAGCACCCAACGAAGAAATCAGCGAGTGCTGTGCATTCATCGCTTTGCAATCTCCCAACTGCCTGTAATCTGTCCCAAACGCTTTGTTTTGCCAAGCAGCTATAAAACTTCGACTGAATTTCACTACAGTTAACCAGAACACTTTCCCTGGTGTCGTTTTGGCGGCGATATGTTTCTATATCTTGGTTTATGTATTCTCTAGGTGTTTCAATTGGTTGATGAGGTAACTCAATATAAGGTATATCTTCATCCGGCTTGCTAGAATTGTCTTTGTCATTTTTTCTTTGCTGATATTGTCGTTGCTTGAGCTCTATTTGTTCATCAACGCTTGGCTGTCTGTGCTGTTCACTTTGACGACGCAAAAGATCCTTAAATTCACGATCACTCAACTTCGATTCCCTGGTTTCAAGATATTGCGCTAAGTCAGGGGGAAGTTCACTTGTTGCTATAGGTGAGCCTTCTTCATTTGGAACTGCACCAGTAGTCTCAGACTTACTACTTCTCCAAAAAAATACCATTATATTGATTACCTAAAATATAGCTAGAATGTGAAAAAGAGAGAGACTTGACCGTTTTTTTTATGCCTACCCTCTTTTCCTACACTAGACTACATAATTTAATTGTTCTAGATATTTATTTTACCTACATGTTAACAAATATAATACATCTATAGTAACTTTCAAATACAAAGGGTAACGTCAATTCCATATCTTAATTGCGTTAGCATTGCTGACGAGTTTGGCCTCTTTAGATAGTTTTGAGCGAACACTTTCATCCAACCCAAGCCAACTTAGTGGCTCTTCCTCTGGTAGTTCATCTATCCAACCTTTCATAACTTCTTCATCATAATATTTCACTGGGGTGCATAATTCATTTTCTGTTCCAGAAAGTAAATTATATCCGTCAAACATATCAGGGACAAACAATTTTTTGGCCAATTCTTTAATGATCTTTTTATCCGCTGAATTGTCTACTTTACCACCAAATAGAATCGAAGACACCATTTCAATAATAATATCAAACGGAATGAGACCTTCGACATACTTATCACTGTATGTGCTCATTAGTTCTTCTATGAACCTCATAGCAACTGACAGATCAGTTTCATTTATCTCATATTTATGCGTAAAAACTAATGGCGTATATTTCAACTTTTCAACTATCAACGTGTAAAACCATGTTGTAACTAAAAACAACATTCCAAGCTCTTTTGGTTTTACCTCTCTAATCATACTATATTTATAGTTCAAATTTGTCAAGTGGGAAGCCATGATTTGCTTTACACCACTTTGAACTTCAAAAACAATTTGTCTACACGATTCAATAACTGCAGTTGGTATGATGCTGGAAATTTTTGTTGTTAGAAATAATTTAAAGTCTGTTGATTTCTTCTTATTATCAAGATCAGAAATTAACTTTGGTATAGACTCAAGCAGCTCTAATGAAATCTCAATATTTTCAATAATCAACCATTTATTATCATCAGCTCCTTTTGTTATCTTATCTTTGGCGACCTGGAAGCCTCCTATTTGACCCATAGAATACTTCTCAACTTCGATGTTGTTCGATCTTCCTATTTGCTCTATATATACTGACGGATCGTACCCCTCTGGTGATCTCACCAGAATAAATTCTGCATTACCAATGCTTGTAGAAACAGGACAGTAATCAAACTGCAATTCACTTTGTATTAAAGTATGTTTTGCCACAATTTTGTCGAAAACATTCCTCAAAGTTTCATTATCATTTTGCAGTAAACTTGTAGAGAGTTCATAATACGCTCTTTGAACAAAAGATTGTAGTAGTTTCGTCAAACCATAACCTTTCTTCACTGTTAAAACAAATTGCAATATTTTTTGAGAAGTGTCTGAGGCAAACCAATACATCTTGTTGATTTTCCAGAGAGACCTAATGATATTGGTAACATCAACGTACAGTTCACTCAAAGGTTTGTATTCTGTAATGATACTGTCAAAGGTGTCAATAATTTCATCAATTTCAACACTTTTCACTGAAATTTCATTCGATTTCTTTTTCAAAAGCTCTAAAGTACTTAGTAGGCTTTCACTCTCGAGAATATTGTCTTTGCTTTTGCTGATTAGGCTTAATAAATCATTTTCATAAACTCTAAGACGCTCCTTATATTCATCCCTTGTTCTCATCAATTTTAGCCTCTTTGATTCTATCTCAGGTTTTTCACTTTGTAAAACCAGGTTGAGAGCTTCGCTTCTTAACGTTTCATTAGTGAGTGTAAAATTCAATACTTTCAAACGGCTTTTCAAAAATGGCGGAACTTTGAAATTGTCATCCTTTGTGTGAATATACAATTTAAAATTTGAGTTAAAATCAATCTCTTTATTGCCAATTTGAACAATTTCACGGCCATTTCCAATAAGTATAATATCTTTTCCAATTAATCTATTTATACTTGGATCATAATATTCACCATCTTGAATTAAAATGGTACCCCCAAATTTAACACAAGTTTCTAACTGATTAAGAAATCCTTTATCCAAAAAACTGGTAACTACCAATGACCTTTCAAATTTTTTCAAAAAATTTATCATTTGGCATGTTGGATCTATAAGTAAAGAGTACGATGTATTGTAACTTGAGTTCATAATACAAACGTTTTCAATGAACTGGTTATCATTAGGCAAATCTAGTTTTTGCCACTCCAAAATTTGGTCAGGATTTGCCATTTCAATGGCTCTAAAATTAATATCAAAATGAATACCTGAATCAGACAAGTTTATAGCCAAATGTTTGAGAAGCTCGTTTCTTTTTGTTTCCACTAACGTTCCGCAATATGTTATAAAAACCGCCCCCAAAATGCAATCACCAATTATAAACTCACGCTCTTTTTTGAATTTGTCAACACTCGAGGTCCACCTTATTCTTTCTGCTTTCAAGCTTTCAAGCAATTTTGTACTTCTAGTGACCTTCAGTTCAACATCCTTCATTTCTGTTTTTATTGATTCAGTTTGTCTGATTGCTTCACTATATCGCATTTTGTATTCCTCAATCTCAATTTTTAAGTCTTTAATCATACCTTCAATTGCAGCTAATTTACTTTTGCTATCAACCAACTCCAATTCAAGCCGTTTTAGTTCTTGTCTCAGAGGTTGAACTTTAGAATTTATAGTTGCAAATCGCAGCTGGGCTTTCACCCACATTAATAAAGGACCTAGAGCCTTGGATGCTCTGTTTGCTGAATCATAATTATAATTAGGTTTATTCAAGTAATTTGAGTCCATAAATTCAATCATTGGAGCATCAAGTTGGGTTTTACCATCATAATTAACAATACTTGTAATAAAATCGTCTTGTCTAATAACCTGTTGCACATCATTCCAACTCTGTACTTGATACCCTAGGAGAATACAGACCGATTCTAAGACCATTTTAATTGTCTCTGGTGGATTTCTCATTGCTCTCATTTCCGTTAAGTGCTGTTTTTTTATATTTTTGACACCTTGCTGAGCTTCATGAACCAAAGGCTCGACTTCCTCAAGCTCTCTCATGACTAAATCCCGTTTTGACTTAATTTTCTCTTCTTGTTTAGTAAACAGCTTTCTCATTTCAATCGACATATCCTGTTTTCTCTCTGACTCATTCTGATCCATAATCATCTTATCTAAAACCAGACGAGCATCTTTTTCCTTATCTCCTAACTCGATTCTTTTCTGCTTCAACATTTGCGTTAATTTTTTTACTGTTAGCACAGCTTCCTTCATTTTATCTAAACCGTTAAGGGTATGATTTTGCCTTTTCCGTACATCAGTTTCTTTATCTGTAAACATTTTTACAAAAGCATTGATCATAGCCAAAAATGAAACTGAGTGCATGTTCAAGTCAATTCCTAAGTTTAATGAAATATTTTGAATATTAATGAAGATTCCAGTAACGATTTGATGAATGTTGTCATTTTTATTCTTTTTATCATAAACTTCAAGAGGCAACCTCTCGAGCATTTGCAAAGCTATCTGTCTTTGCGTAGTCTCATTCCATTCTCCCATCCAATTAATAACACATCTATTCATTAAAGCATTAGATTGTGTAAACATTGGTGCATCAATTGCATATGGATCACTCAACGTAAAGATAACATGAAAATTATCAGCTATCTCGGATCTAAACCATGAATATAGTTCTTCATTTGTTTCCAGCATAATCCCTGCTTCCTTTGATGACTTAGAGCAGGCTTTCATCAAAGAATCAAAATCTTCTCCTTCAAATAATCCGGGCACTTCTGCATTGGCTAATAAAGTGTTCATTCTTTCTAAAAATGATGTATCTAAAATTGTCGATTCGTCGATTAGAAAACATATCTTTTCGTTAGAAACACCAGATCTCCATAAAAGAGATTTCAGTGTTTCATCAAAATTCGCCAATGAATAATTTCTTGAAACATTCAATTGGTATGTCTTAATTGAATTCATCCATGCTACAAACTTGACAAGTGTGCTTTTACCACTACCACTACTCCCGATCAACATTAAGTGGCCTTGGCTATTTTTTAATACTCTATCAACTCTCAAAGCATGATCTAGTAAATCATCATATAATATAATCTGAGTATTACACTCCTCTTCACTGAAAATGTCAAACTTTTGCTTCAAAAACTTTTTTAACAAATCTTTATCTACCGACTCATAGTCATAGGTTAGCCAATCTGAATACAGCATAGGCATTTGCAACGTTTTTTCGTAGTTGATATGAGGGAATTCCTTAAATGTAACACTCTTTATAATGTCCAATACATGATTTCTATCAGACTCTGTAGCTAATTTATCAAAAAACAGCCGTAGTCCTTCATGGGCCCATAATCTTACCAAACTTTCAAGATTTGATGTCGTCAGCGCTTTTAAACCATGAAAAAGACCTCGAACCCATCTTGTTAATTCTCTGGGAGATGAGATATAGTGTGGCTTATCCGTTTCACGAAATTGTTTTCTGTATCTTTCATACACATCGAGCATTCCTACAGTGATAGAATCAACAAATCCAAACAATTCAGGTACGCACTTTAATATCGCTGAGTTGAGTACAGTGTAAACTTGTTTTAGTGATTCTCTACTTGGGTAATCAACCATAACGACGTTACATTCATTCTGGAGCCTTTTATTCAGTATATGACGCGTGTTACCATCTGGTGGATTACAGGCGCCAACAAATTGAATGTTAGATAAACTAATCCATTCTCTTTTTTTTGGGTGCCAAAAGCCTTTATTAACAATTAGACCACGTAAAAATGAAATGACTATCTGCGATTCATATTTATCACATTCTGGTAAATTCAATTCGTCACAGAAGACCACAATCCACCTACCAGGAACTGATGGAGTCATTAATAAACCGGAGAGAGTCTTTTGGTAAGTAGTGTTTTGCTCCAAGGAGTTTATCACTAATTCAGGTTTTGTTTCTTTACAAAAATTCAAAGTAATCAAAGAAAACTCTTTCGATTTCCTTAAGGATGATAAAAGAAGCATTGTTTTACCTGCACCGGGAGGACCGCATAAAATTAACGGTTTTCTTTTCTTCAAAATCTTGAACATATGATTTTCGTAAGTAATTGTGTCTATTGTTGGAATGACAAGATCGGGATTGGCTACCATGTAAGGATCAACTATTTCAGGAGTAACTTTGCATGTAAAATTAATCCATGCAGATGTCTCTACTGAAACCTCACTATACATGACAGAATGCTGCAATTCATTTAGCTCCGTTGAAAATTGGGGAACCGCTTTCAAATCTTGCTCAAAACTCATTCTATCGGTATGGCTGAACGCACCTGCAAATGACCAAAATATAGACAACACTACTTTTTTTTCAAAGTATTTTGTATAATCGCTATGAGCTAAATATGTGCTCTCAGTAACATATTGTAGTAATACTGCCAAAGCATCACTCAGTAGCACACAAAAAGTTGACCACTTATTTTTGTCTGTAGAGTTCAAGACATCTTGATATTTGTGTGCCAATGCAGTAATATGAGAAACTGTTGGCTTTGGCAGCATTCTATTGACTATTGATTGAAGAACATGCTTATAATCTGATACAGTAATGTTTTGTGGTAATAGTTTTTCGTCATAAAACTCCTCATCTTGTATTCTATTATTGAATAAATCAAAAAATTGATTAGTAAGATAATCAAAATAACTGAAAATATTATCTCCAAACCAAACAATACCACATCTACTAACGGTAGCTGGTGTTGCATGCTTCAAACTGTCTACCTCAAAAACAAGTTTTACATTTTCTGGAATATCTAATCGCTCACCATTTGGTAGAGTTAGCAAATTATTATCATCAAGCACACTGTTCAAGTTTTCTACCCACTCAGGGTCCACTTCGCAATCAAATTTAATCCAAATATTTTTGCTGCTTTTTCCCCGTGTGGATTCATTGGCTCTTCTGATAATGGAAGTGAAAATTCCATCTGTCCATTCACGTGTTGCATAATCTAGTGTACCAAACAATGACTCTTTGCCCAATACTTTAGCATTTATCGTAAAGCATAAATTCTCTTTCCCAGTGAGAGTATTAATTGCTTTTAACACGCAATTAAGAACAGAAGTCTTACCAGATCTTGATTCTCCTACAAGGATAAAACCATGATTCAATTTTTGGATTTCAAAGACTTGGATTGCTTTTAGCATCCATTCTTCGGAAACAGAAAACCCAGACGCATTTGCAATTTCTCTCAGAATACTTTCTAAATACATATCTGATAACACGCCTTCAAATCCAGGGAAGACCTGTTGTAAAGCCGAGTTAAATATCACTTTATCTACTTCAACAAGTTTTGGCAATACAACATTGTAAAGACTATTGATGACAAGTACTTGTTCGTCAATTCCTAAACTCTTGCCTTTCAATATTTTTCTTTTGAGTTTCCCGCATGTTATCAAAGCAGACTTGATAGAACGTAATCCAAAATCATAATGAATTTGCTGAGAACACCTAGTGGATAAAATTTCATAAAATTGAATAATCTTTTCTCCTAAAAAGTGAGCATTTGTAAAGCCTTGGGTATTAAAAATAACATCGGCAATTACCTTGCTATCAGGTTTGGACATAGTAAAAGTAATATATTTGTTTTTGAGATTATCAGGAAGTGCGGATCTACCTTCATAGTTTGGATTATTTGTTATGAAAATACCTGTTTCTTTGGAAATGATGATTGATCGATTCAACAATTCAATGGCTTTTGATTCATTACTAGCCAAACCACTCTCAATCTTCTCAATTTGGGTTGACATCGCTGAAAGTATATTCTTTTCTAAACGATTAAACTCATCGAAGCATCCCCATGCTCCAACGCATGAGATACCTATAAGAATTCTACTGACAGCCTCGTAGTCAAAAGAGTCATCACAGCAAAAAACAAAAACCATTTTTCCAAGGTTACGACCAAGCGCTTTGATGGACTCTGTTTTTCCTGTACCTGCAGGACCTATAAGAAGAGAACCTAGATGTTGATTCAAAGATTCGGACATCGAAACAAAAGCTGATTCAATTAATGGCGTATACGCCAACCTTCTCTTAACACCCAGATACTCAAAACCGTAAGTTAGGGTACTATTGCCCTGTTTGACTATAACAGTTTTTGTTTCATTTGTTTTTGCAATATAAAATTTCTGCTGTGCAAACCATATATAACTGTTACGTTGTGTGTCTGGATTAGAAATTAAATTCTTGACAAACGTTCTATAGTGAATAAGCTCAATGATAAAATTTTCAATTTTTATTCTATCAACGTTTTCATAACTTATGAATAATGAATCACTAAGTGCTCGCAAGGTGGTTGTTATGAAATTCATGACATTATCAAATGAGCTCATCTGAATAGCTATCTCAATCTCGTTTGTTAAAAAAACTTGCAAAGCCAAGCAATTGACTTGGTCTAGATACTTTTGAATAAAAGGAAGTAACTCTTCTTTCGAATTATCATTTTTGTAGCATGCTGTAAATTCTGTGTATGCTTTCAAAAATGTGTTCAAGAGTGTGATGGTAATTTCTCTTTCCAGAGAATTCAAAATGTTACATAATCCCTTATTCTTAATAATAGAAACAGGATTATCGAATAGTAAAAGTTCAGACTCAGATGAAAGAGCACCCTCAATAAGTAGTGAATTTTGGCTGAAGTACAGTGATTCTATACCGATAAACATACTTTTAATGTGTTTCGAAATAATATTCAAATCATTTGGATTTCCCACTAACTCCAATAAATCATCATTTCCGACAAAGTAAAATCTTGGAAAACTGTCTCTTTGTTTTTCTAAATAGACGATGAGAGCAGTCTTTACTTTAACCAAAGTTTTATGAATCCTTGTCAACACTTGTTCGATGCTTGGCATGTTTAAAACATCAAATACCAGGCCATTTTGAGAAAACCCTTTTGTTAAGTGTCTCAGCTCCAGGCTAACGTTTTCAAATCTATTAGCTTCAATTGGCATAATACTTTTGATTGCAGCATTTTCATTAAAGGTACCGGATAAATGAACCCATTGCTTTTGACAATCAACCCATATGTTCAATACTGAAAACAATCTATCCAATCTTTTTTGCATCAGGTCTGTTTTGTTAGAGAATCTGGAAAAATAAGGAGAAGATCTTACTGATGCGATAACGTTAAGATCGTCAGTTAAATACTGAAATATAGTATCCCAACCTGTGATTATTACTTCCTGGCCAAACTCAATTAAGCTGAACTTAGTTGCTTCCCATCTAGCAGTAATGGAATTAATTGAATTTTCAATGAGCTTCTCGGATTGAGCCCTTTGAATGACATTTTTTATATATTTTTCATGAACTAGTGGCTCCAAAGCAAATATGTCACCAATTCTCAGAGGATTTCGGTATAATTTCTTGTCTAGCGCATCGTATATCTCTTCTAAATGGTGCTCTTTGATTGCATCTTCCTTCAACAATACAAGAATAGGTATAGCTCTAAGGGAATCTTTGACATATGAATGTATTTTCTGAAACGCAGGATATTTTTTGACTGGTTCTGAGACGTTTTGTAAGTCTAAAAGCACTTGCTCAAAGTTTTTTCTCAACTCTGATACCACAACATTTTTCCACTCTTCAATAGTAATTTTGTTAATAACATTGTCAACTGAAGAAATTGTTCCCCAGATTTTCTTTAGTTCGAAAAGCTCAATGGTAAGATCTTCTATAAAAAGCTTATCGTCGTTTATTTGTAACTCTAATAACCTATGTGCATTTTTCAAATGTTTCACTTCTTCGAAAATTCCATCTAGTATTTTTTCAAAATTTTTTACTCTTTCGATTGCGTCTGATACTAAGGTATCTTCGGAAATATTCTTGCTTTTCCATTCATTACGATAAATTTCAATTGAATTGATAATTTTTATTTTTTCACTGTCAACAATGGAAATAACTGAGCTATAGTTATCGGCAATAAAGTTTTTACTGGCTTGAATAAATCCATTAATTGAATCTGTCTCGTTCTGTATTTGATCAAAATAAATCCAATCTTTAAAATGTTTAAATCGGTACTGTTGTAAGCAAAAATGACCAGCTTTTACCATTTTGATATCTTGAGCCGCTTTATGCATAGATTCTGAGGCTTGCTTCAATATTGAAAGGGACAAAACTACCGAAGAAGATAAGGGCATTTGAAGTTTATTTTCGGCAAGTTTATCTTTAATGCTTTCTAGTTCGTGAACCAAGGTACTGGTATTGCGCTTGACAACTAAAGAAAACTTTTCGAGGATTTTATATTGCCAAGCTTCATACTGAGTGTATATTCTATCTTGCGCTTTGGAGTAATCAATTAAAACTAATCCAAATCTGTTATTGGTTTCGATAGTTTCAAGATTATTTCTTATTTGTTCAAGTTTGCTAACAAAAATTAGCCACTCAGGTAAATTTTCATTTAGCCTTACACATAATTCATCAATATTTAAAGTCCAAATAGATTCTAATGATAACCACTGATCACAATACGAGTCAATTTTTCTGAATGTGGACAAAAGTAAATTTAGAGCAAAAATATACTCATCTAAAGAGTCAATTTCAGATAATGTAAAGTAAAACTGATTTGATGGTTGCAGTGTGTTAGATACCATTTTTTGATTGCAAAGTGCGTCAAAAAATGAATTCAAAAGATTGATAAAGTATTCCTTACTATTCTGTGGCAGTGGAGATATAGTAATAGTAGAACCTTTGACAAGTATGTAATGTTCTCTTAACGTAAAAGGTAAAATCTGCAATGTGTCAGGCTCCCATTGGTCTGTAAAGTCGGAAAGCAGCTGTTTGTATTTGGCCAGAAGGATTTCCTTAATATTCCTGTTGAGAGAGATAACAAACTCCTCTAAACCAGGATATAAGCCAATTAGCATTGTATTTACAATATGTTGAATTTTCATAATTTCTGAATGAATTAATGCTGCATCGAACTCACAAGAAACTAGATTTTTAAGGTTGGTAAATAATTGAATTCTAATAAGTTTCAACTTTTGAGTATGGTCAACACAGCCTAAAAGTAATGCAGAAAGTGATTCAATATGCGAGATAACTTCAGTTCTGTCGGTGTCGGCATAACCGGAATCTAGAAATTGGTTTGCAATAAAGATATCCTTCCAGGTTTTGTTACTTACTATTTCAATTAATTTCAGTGCTTCTGTAAGAGTTGGCAGTATAAGCATTTCCATGTTGCCCAAAATAGATGATGCTGTAATACAATAATTTAAACTGTTTATTGTGTCTTTTAATGATATAGCATAATGAAAAATTTGTTCTAGTTTAGAAATGAATTGCTTGTTGACTTTCTCATAGATATCAAATTCTAGCCATTTTAAGCAGTGATATTCATCAATCAAATTCTTGTCAACTTCATCTAAGTTCACCCTGATTTCCCACCCATTTTCATTCTGTTGACACAACAAAATATGCTCTCTATCAATAGATGATTGTATTTTTTTGCCAACTTTGTCAATCCAGTTATCAAGGAATTCACTGACATTAAGCTCATTGATAATTTTAGTAATTTTGTTTGAGAATCGTTTACCCTCTGGATAGTGTTCCCAATCAGATGATAAAAGCAATTCTAGTCTGCTACTCACTTTAGACAAAGAAATCATTGCTTGTCTAACGAAGACCATCTTGGCCGACGTAGAAGGAATTCCTCGATCCTGGATTATAGAAATGAGGAATTGTGCATTTCTTAGTTGATTTTCAATTGTCTCTAAATTTGCATCAATGCTAGATAAAAGTTTAGCATGGAATGGGACTAATGAAACTCTAATATTTGGGTAAATTAGCAAATAGTTGAAGTTTTCTAAAATAATAAACACTTCACTGTCGTGATATATGGCTGTTTCAATTATACTTTTCAATGCATGAATGAGACTTTTCTCTAAGACATAAGAAGCTTCTGTAAATTTTTTATTGAACTGAACAAACATTGAATCATCACTAGAAAGTAAAAATTTGACATCCGTGTTACAGAGAGAAAATTGACAGCTTTGTAAATCATTCAAGATGCGCAGGTGACTTTTGGTTGACAGTTTGCTCGCATAATGGGAATTTAAAAACATGGATGTGGCTTTTGATAAAGTATCAAAAGATTTTTTCATCTTAGATAAACTTTGGAGATAATTTTTTATTGGAGTTAATCCATTGATTTTAAATGGAGCAAAGCCAGTACCTCGTTTCCGCTGTTGTTCTCTTGCGATATTGATGAATGATCTCAAATGATCATCAAGCCTTGCTACTATCGATAAACATTGTTGCTCGGTCTTTTCATATGTCTCATATTGCTGATTCAAATAGGCCTCAGTGGATAACAAATCTAGAAATTTGACCTTGATATCCTTTACTAATAACTGGACTAATTCAATGGCCCTTGAAACAGGATATGCAAAAGTCCTAAGTTTCTTCAAGTATAAAAATAACTCTTCAATGCTGATTTTTAAAGATTCTAGATCCTTTGCATTGTATATCTCTTTGTATGGTAAATCTTTTAAAAATTGCGAGTTTTTGGCTGCTTGAGCTATCGAATCCTTGACAATACCTAGTGATAATAGGGAAATAGCTCTTTGTGATCTTTTATGCATTTGTAAATAGGTGATCATGGTTGTCACCTCTGGTGACTGTAGCTGTTGATAGATTGCATTCAACGTCTCTTTTTTAGTGACCCAGAAGTTTATTTCATCACAAACAGATGCATCTGCTATGTTATGAGACAACTGAATCATTGCATCTGTTTGTGATACCCATGACCTGACGATTGACTCAACCGAATTCAATAAGCTAGCATTTTCTTCCAGCGTCTCAGTTTTTATTAAATTTAAAATATGCTCTGGTATAGATGACAAAAGATTGGGTATCTGGATTGACTGGTGTATTTGATGTAGTGAACCTATTGCCGCTGCAAATGCTTTTTTAATATTTGAGATTGTATTATCAGGGAGTTCTCCTAAAGATCCATTGTCGTACAAGATGTCAAGATATGAGTTGATGTTAAAGTTGACTAAGGACTTCAAGGTATCAATATTCTCAGTAAGATCTGAATTTTGAGGCTTAATGGGAATTGTAACTGTAATAATGTTTTCCTTGATATTCCTTACTGAGAAGCTTTGTTTTCTTTTGAAAAAGGCCAGAATGTAAGTACAAGTTTGAACAGATAACTCCATTAAATTTTGCAAAAGAAAAACTTAAAAGATGTTAGTAGCTTGCTTTTCATAGGCTAAAGAAGTTTGAAACAAATACATACGTTTGTTATCGTCATCTAGAACTACAAACATTGATTCTTGGCTTGTGTGTAGAAATTGATGCACGCACATTTTAGATTGTGTATTATTAGGTACTGTAAAACCCAGCACATTCTGAGAAGTTAGAGATACAAGCTGCCAGAGCTCATTGTAAATCTGATCCTCGTGCTCCATCACTAGACCTGCTTTTCAATGCTAATTCTAGTTGTTGATGTTAATATGAAGCTCATTTAGCAAAAGTAAACATGAATAAAAAAAATTCGATGGCGTTGATCCTCATGCTCATTAGCTTTGACGCTTTTATCTATACAAAAAAACTATAAATTGTTAATATAAACTATTCAGACACCCAGTCTTTTTGTAAATCGTAATAAAATCCACTCATCATAATGTGCTTAACACTGGGTTGTAATTCTTTGATTGCCCTGGCATAATCCTTCAGAAAGTGATCAACAACAATAGCCAGAGGATTAAAAGCGGTAGCGTCGATTCCACATTCAACTGAATCATTTATATGCACAATTTCGGCATCTAAGCGGTGGAAATCCCAATATTTAACAAGCTTAGGATATCTGTAAATGAACATGTCGCAATTGTCAACAATTCGTTCACCCATAGTTTTCCCAACATTACCAAACAAGAAAGATGTGAACATGTCAACAAATTTACCACCGTACTCAGAGAAATATTGGTGATTTTGGACGTAAGAATCAAAAATTTCTGTGTAATCTTTGCACTGTGTACATTGGCATGTGTTGTTCCATAGAAGGTCTGACATTAGCTGCTCATAGCATGCCACTGATTGCATGAAGGTGGGAGCAATTAAGGTGTGCATCGAGGTCAGAAGAGGGATTACATTTTTGTACATCTCAATTCTGTGTAAATAGTTACCCTCGAACCCTCCAACACAGTTGAAATCAGATGGGTAACAGTGCCTTATCGAAAGCGTCTTGAGGTTCTTAACGTTAGAAATTGATTTGAGAAGTTGAGTGATATCAAAGTCAAACTTTTCAGAGTAATTATGATCACGTTGTGTAGTTTTTTGAACAATAGAGAGGGAAGTCAAATTCAATTCCTTCAATTTCAAAGAGCTCACAAACTCGTCAAAACAACGGCACACTAATTCATCACACCCAATATCCAGTTCAAGCCTTTTCAGTTTAGTATGGTCAACGTGACCCCAAATATCCTCTGCATACTTGTTGCACTCTAATGTCGTTTCACTTGAACTATGATAATGGATCAATTTCAAATTTTTGAAGTTGGAAGACCAATTTGGATTTGACAATAAATATTTAAGAACTGAAACTTGCGATAACTCGTCTTGGAAAACTAGAGTTTCAATGTTAGAAAAGAAGGTGTGCAGTTTGCTATCATTGAGTTCAAAGAGATCAAGTTTTATTCCATCACTTGATAAGAATAGCTCTTTAATACTATTGTTCAAAATTTTAGGGAACGAAGATAGCTGCTGAATATACACATTTTGCAATGAAGGCATGATTATTTCAGCTGGGAGCGTATTTAGTGCCGCTAATCTAGAAATGGAAGGACAATTGTCTTTTAAAAAGTCTAATAACTCTGGAATAACAATATCTGAAGGATGGTGATTGTTTCTGTCTCTTTTGAAATCGTAAACGACTACGTCGTTTATCATCTTGCACAAATCGGAGTTCACTTGTAAAGATTGCAGAAACACCTGCTGGCGTGAAATAAACACCCTAGCATTCAATTCTGCTGTTGCCATTGGTGTGCTCAAGTATCCTATCACTGTGTATCTGGCATCTCTGTAACTTGACGAACTAGAGCTCAAAGCTGCTGGCGTGATCATGATTTTTTCATATAAAGTTTGCTGAACCAATTGATAAAAGTGAAAACTGGTGTACATCCAGTTAACCTTTGCCTGCTGGGGTAGAAACCCCGCTACTCTTTGTATAATCTCCTTTGGTAGTTGATCTAGTGCAATTGTCATAAAGAAATAACCCAACAAAAGATCAAGATATAATTTTTTTAGCTCATCTCATCTATACACGCCATAATGCTTTATGAGATTTGAGACAATATTTTTCAGATGTACAGATTGAAATAAAGAAAACTGGACTGAAGAGTAAGAACTAATAAGGATGCCATAAAGCTCATAAAGACAATTGGAACATTCAAATACTAGTATAAGTTAATTTTACTGCAGGCTACAGATTTTTGGAAAACATTCAAATAAATGGATAAACGATGCAAAGATCAAAGTTACTTAAATTTTAGCATTAGTAAAGGAATGTACTTGTCAGCCTTGATGTTAAGATATAGTTCGCCTCCTTTCGATCAGTATGCTTTTTGCTATTTTTGATTAAACGATATCTTTGCAACAAAATAGTAATTAGCTCTTTTGAAAAAAGTAACTATGATTTCAGTAATTTCTCTTATGCAACTTATTTTTATTCAGCACTTTTTGATTCACAAACTTATAGACAATAATTTTCAAAAACTATCTGTAATGATATCTCACAATTTTGAATAAAACAATACCTTAAAAATTGTTCAAATTATTGACAGAATTTTAGGAAACTGATGTTTTGGACTCACAATAACTATTGGAGCACCCACTTTATTAGGCAATAACGGGTTTCAATGAAAGGTCTAAGAAAAAGAGATCCACTAAACTGGCATTCTTGTATTATTGGCTTCATTAAAGTCAAATTTTGTTCAGCTCACGTGACTTTCTAGAATGAACATTGTCATGAATGAAATAACCTTTTAAAAAGTGTTCCAAAAAGGAATGATCGCTAGAGAACAGTTTCTTCAAGCGTCAACACTGAAGTGATACCTACAATAGAGCCTTGGGTTAAAGTATATCATGTGAAAGTGAAATGGTTGGCAAATGGACTAAAAATTTGCTCAATGAGATATAAATCAATAGAAGTATGCAGTTTCCATTCTATTTGGTTACAGATAGCGCATTAGATGTCGCCTATTACCTAATTTTGTGCCTCAGCATAAAATCATCAAGCTCATCAAAATCTATTCAACCTCCTTTCTTTGGGAGTACTCCATTAGTGCAAATAACGCCCTACTCAGAACAATCATGATATTATACTGAACCAATTAATACTAGCCTTGCATGTGAATGGCGCTGGACCTTGATTGTTCAATAGCTACTCAAAAGAACTGACAAATTTGGTTTCTACTTTCAAAATGAGATAATTAGTCAAAATCTGAAAATCTTACTAGTAAATCTGAAAAGGAGTTTTTCGTTTTATGATACCGAGTAATGCAGTTCTTGTGCACAAAATGGAAGCTACCAAAGTCCTCAACATTCAATCTCATGTGGTCCATGGATATGTCGGCAATAAAGCTACCACATTTCCATTGCAGATGCTAAATTGGGATGTGGACGTGCTGAATACAGTTAATTATTCAAATCACACAGGTTACGGTTCATGGGCTGGTACGTGTACAACGCCACAAGAGCTAAGGAACATATACCAGGGGTTGAAAGAGATTGGATTGGAATATGATGCATTGCTAACTGGTTATGTTTTTGGTAGTGAAGCATTGAGAACTGTTGGTGAAATCTGTATTGACATAAAGAAAAAATCGAAGAAGGATGTTCTTTGGGTTTTAGACCCTGTGATGGGAGATGAAGGTGAAATGTACGTTAGTGAAGAAGTAGTTCCTGAATATCGAGATATACTTCAATCTGGACTTGTTGATATCGTCACACCCAATCAATTCGAATTGGAGATCTTGCTGGGTACAAAGATTAACAGTATAGACGATTTGAAAGCTGCATTGAAGAAATTTCACGAAAAATACCAAGTTAAGCATGTTGTGTTGTCATCACTAGATAAGAAAACAGTTAAGGAAATTTCTGGAGACGATGAAACTATTCTGTGTTGTGTTTCTAGCAATGATAAACAGCTAGTGTATTTCAAGATTCAACATGTCGGAGGTTACTTTGTTGGAGTTGGTGATTTATTTTCCGCATTACTGCTGGACAGGTATTATCACACTAAGAACATCACCCAATCAACTAACGAAGTGCTCAGTGTCATTAAAAAAGTGTTGAATGTCACTGCTTCCATGAGTAACTTCAAGGGTGTTATTGGTGATGCTAATATGAAAGACTGCGAACTGAAAATTATTGAGTGTAAGAATGTTTACCATGAGCATGTTCAAGATTACAAAGAATACCATGCTTAGTATATAGTTATATTTAAACGCGAACAACATCACCACCATAATCTTCGTCATCCGAAGTTAAGATGTGATTCAGATCAATGGGATGATCTTCTCCTTCTTCCTCCTCCTGTTCTTTCAGTTGATCCAAAAGGGTCCCTTTGAGCTTCTTTTCAACATTTAAATTGTTCAAATGATCCAAATCGAAATCAACAGAGTATTCAAATTGCTTCTCGTCAACGAGTTCATCGGTATCTTCTGCTTCACGTTTCTCGAAAATTTGTGCTAGCATTTCCTGCCCCAGTTGAATGTCCTTCTTGATCTTGGTACCCCATAGCTCCTTCCCTCTGGTGAAGAGGCCGTTGCTTGTTGTTTGCAAGTTGTTTGTGAACTGATTCAGGCTTTTGCCTAGCGGTGTTTTGTTAAATGCATCTGTGTTAGCAGTATTAAAGTTTAGCAAGGAAGTTGATTTTCTGATAGAGGTCTTCAAATCCAATGCTGGCGTTGATTCTGGTTCCACGTTGTT
Source organism: Saturnispora dispora (assembly GCA_003708095.3). Taxonomy (NCBI): domain Eukaryota; kingdom Fungi; phylum Ascomycota; class Pichiomycetes; order Pichiales; family Pichiaceae; genus Saturnispora; species Saturnispora dispora. The sequence goes on along the minus strand of PPND03000057.1, from coordinate 14,715 downwards.
TGCACTTTGCACTGTTTGTCTGTATTGAAGCTCCAGATGTGAAAGTTGGTCCTCGGCAACCTTTAGCTGTTCCTTAAGTTCCAGTATCTGCCTTTGTTTCGATGCCATGGAAAAGAGCAAATCATCTTGCGAGGTTGCTGACTTTGACTTGTTGTGTTCTTCATTGATCGGGACATAAATAGGTAGCTGGTGGTCAGCAGGTGGCGGGCTTATTGTTTCTGTTGCAACACCTTCATTTTCCAACCCATCTGGTTTCTTGATAGAGAATTTGATCAATCCAGTCGACTCGCTGATGATTCTCTCTTTTATCGGTTTGAGATTACTGTTATCGCATGGTAAATTATTTAGGTTACTTGGTTGCAATATGGAAAGCGACTTTCTCTTCGAGAGCTTAGAAGGGAAAGACGTATTAGACATCCTGTGTACTACAAGAGAACCACTACTTGCATCGTTAACACTTCTCTATTCTTCTCTTCGCCTTTTTGAGTGTTCTGCTCGCCCAAATAGGAAACCTGATCGATTTCCTCATTAGGTAAAAGATCAACACTTCGTACACGGTAGACAAATTGTTCGTTGAAGCGTTTGCTAAAGTTGCAACAAAACTGCGGTGGCGAGATCATTGCACTGCAGCAAGATAGATCGTTGGTTTTCTTGCCGAATTTAATCCTGAAATCATTTCTATATAGACCATAAAATCGCAAAAAACATTTCTTTATTCAATCAAAATTTCATCATTTTGTTCTATAGCTTAGGTCGCTGGAAAATTGACATCCTTATTTATGACAGGGGAACCATTTGCTACCCTTAAAGCTAAGCGCACAGTGCCAGTTCATCACTACCCCACTCCTGGACCGTGTAACGTGAATCCACAATTGAGGTGCACTCTAAGCCTTCACTTTGCAATCACAAACTATGTAAAACAAATATCACAATAGCTGTTAGTGGAGCCCTTATTGATGATTATATAGTTATGAAATGGTTTAAATCACCTGTCACGTGACTATTCTATCATATAATTGTGGCTTTTCGGGCTTCCAAATTCGAAATCTGACAAAGTTGCGCCACAGTTCAAGGGTCCTCACAACGTCTATTACACCATCGATTTGTTTTAAATAGGTTGTAGAATCCGCCATGAGTGAACGGAAATGAACGGGAGTCTAGTATCAAAAGATAAAATAAAATGGTGGCCCCACATGGAGGAGTTTTACAGGACTTAATTGCGAGAGACAGCGGCAAGAAGGAACAACTTCTTGCAGAAGCAGCGACGCTACCATCGCTAGTTCTCTCAGACAGACAAGTTTGCGATTTAGAATTGATCTTGAATGGTGGTTTTTCCCCATTGACTGGGTTCAACAACCAAAAGGACTACGAAAGCATCAAGCACAACTTGAGACTTGCAGACGGTACCATCTGGCCAATCCCAATCGCCTTGGATGTTTTTGAAGAAACCGCCAAGACTTTGAAGGCTGGTGACAGAATTGTATTGAGAGACCCAAGAGACGACGCTGCTCTTGCCATCATTACTGTTGAGGATGTTTACAAGGTTGACAAGGAGGACGAAATCAAGCACGTCTTCAGAGGCGAACCAAACCACGTTGCTGCTAGATATCTTGTTGATGTTGCAGGTGACTACTACGTTGGTGGTGAAATTGACGCCATTGCGCTCCCAGTTCACTACGATTACGTTGACATTAGAAGAACACCTGCTCAACTTAGAGCTGACTTTGAAGCCAAGAACTGGAACAAGGTTGTTGCCTTCCAAACCAGAAACCCAATGCATAGAGCACACAGAGAACTTACTGTCAGAGCCGCCAGAGAACAGCTCGCTAATGTTCTTATTCACCCAGTCGTTGGTATGACCAAGGCTGGTGATATTGACCACCACACTAGAGTCAAGGTGTATAAGGAAATCATCAAGAAGTATCCTAACGGTATGGCTGAACTTTCACTTCTCCCTATTGCCATGAGAATGGCAGGTGACAGAGAAGCTGTTTGGCACGGTATCATTAGAAAGAACTACGGTAGTACCCATTTCATTGTTGGTAGATCACACGCTTGTCAAGGTGCTGTTAGAAGACGTTTCCTCGAAAAGGCGCCAGCTGACTCCAGCTCCGAATCTGAAGAATTAGTCGAAGTTTACAGAGATGCTGATATTTATGGTCCATACGATGCACAAGAACTTTTCCTCAAATACGAAAATGAGCTTGGCATTAAGATGGTTCCATTCAAGATGGTCACTTATCTTCCAGATGAAGATAGATACTCTCCAATTGATGCTGTCCCGGCTGGTACGAAGACTGCCTCTATTTCAGGTACTCAATTGAGAAAGGCCTTGAAAGAAGGTACCGATATCCCTGACTGGTTTTCCTACAATGAGGTCGTCAAGATCTTGAGAACCGCACATCCACCTAGACCACTTCAAGGTTTTGCAATTTACTTAAATGGTTTAAAGCATTCTGGTATCCGTGCTTTCTCCTACGCCTTGCAATCTACTTTTAATCAATTTGACGGTGGTAGAAATATCACTTTGATTGATGACAACTCAATTGACAGAAGTGCTTTGCCATTTGTTGTTCCTGAATTAGTTAGATCTGGTGCTGGTGTCATCATTGCTAACTCTAGGGATATTCCATCAGCAGAACAATTTACTAAGCTCAAGGCTGCTACTGCTAAGGCAGGTTCCTTCTTAACTGTGAACATCGAAACTCCATTGGAATCTATTAAGTCCAAGGATAGAGATAGTTACTACGAAACTGAAGCTGGTAAGGCTGCTCTTGCAACTTTTGCCCCTCTTAAGGATGCCGAATTTACTGTTGATTTATCTACACAATCTGGTATTAACGTTGCTATCCAAAAGATTGTCTTGTTTTTGGAAGACCAAGGTTTCTACAAATTTTAAATAATGATACCTAATATTTATATTGAAATATACATTATAAGAACATTCGTCAGTTAACACTACAGTAGCTTTTTCTTCATTTCTGAAAGTAATATATGTTCATTTTAAACTTTATCTATTATCAACAGTATAGTGTCATTTCTATAGCAACAATATCGTGTCCATCTAGCATTCCGTTTCGTACCGCTTTCAAAAAATAAAAAAAGTGGTACCAGAATGTATTTTTGTACCTTTACTTCAACTGAACCGTGCTTCAATATGTTACTGTGCTGTTCAGTGAGCGAAGTCCATTAATACCTACCATGCACATCATGAGCATGCACTCGAAAGTAATAAAACTATATTATCAATGTCATGAGAAAAGTTAATAACTCCTTTCCAATGTAGAATTTAACCACAAAGCACACTTACAAAGTCTTGTTGTGCGCTTGTAAAACCTAAATACACTGGTATCGCCTCTTATTACTTCTTGCACGTTTCTCTGAAAGCATCTAAACTAGTGTGGTGCAAGGATGTTTCAAATAGGTCGATCGACGTTGTTTTGATATTTTGTATTTGACTTTTTGACAAAACTCTTCAACAAATTCCACTATTACTTATACAACATTAAGTTGTCCTTTAAATAAGTTTACAAGTGAATACAGGATGATTGACGATCCCAACCAGTATTATTATGTTAATGGTAAAATTTCAACATGTCGTCGATGCAAGAGGAAGAGAACTCTTGATGAGGACCCACAACATTTGCAATTCAAAACCTGTTACAGGTGCCGTATGATAGAAAGAGATCAAAAGAAGTTCAACCAAGCACGTAGAAAGTTAAATGCAGATGCTTCTGCTGGCCATAGATCAACACCTCCAACACATGAGGAAATTGCGCAGTTAGCAGAGTTTCTAAAAACCACAACCAAGACTGGTACTCCACATAGCAAACCCTCCTTTTCAAGTACTGGTACACCACAGGGGGATATTTCAACGCTAGAACTGAAACAGTATATTCCAAATGGACAAGGTAGTGTTGATTTGAGTAAAGTTAATCAATATATTGATCCCACTCTGGCATTGTTAGAGAGTGATCTCTCTGAGGAAAATTGGGAATCACAATTTGAAATGGCGTACAATGAACAATTATTCTCATTTAACATTCTTTCCATCGATCCTAAGCTTAATCCTTTGATGTTAAGTATAGAACAACAGTCGCTGTTACAACTTTCCTTTTTAGCAAAATATCAACACGAACATAGCTTAACACTGTCTCAACATTCTCTTGCGCCAACGGATGCAAGTTTATGCTTAAGTTGTAAGTGCTCTCTCCCAACTAATAGATTAGCCAAACAACTTTGCTTAAATTGTGAAAATAAACAGTCGACAATCAAAGACTTTAATTTGTTTCTTACTATTCTCAAGTTGAACTTGACACAAGATATTTACAGGGTAATCTTTGTTACAAATATACCATTAAATGAACTGGTTAAATCTTCAATGTCTCATGATAAATCAAAAGATAACATTTTAAAACTACTTTATGAAAAATATGTTCTGCCAATTAATGACACTGCAGGCTCTGAATTCGTTTTGCCAACCTCTGCTGAAAATGATATGGTTGACGAATCGAAATCTAATCATCTCCAGCATATCACAGGTTTGTCTGGTACTATTTCACCCGCCGCTACAATGACCCCAAGATCTCCCGAAAATTCAACACCTTCACAGTTTGACACATCTTCTGACACACCGTTAGTGTTGAAAAAGATTCTAAAATGTGCCTGTGACAATTCTGTTGAATCATTTTCTGAGGCCTCCATTGACCCTGAAGCATTAGGATTGCAAAATGATGATGATCTAGTATCACACAAAATTGAATGCAAGTTCTCTCAATTGTGCTTAAGTTATGACTTAAAAAATGGAGATTTTGTGATCTCCTTTTCTCATTCTTGTCATCGTTAAAACAAAGGAATCACTTTGTTGGCAATAATGAGTAAATTGTTTTCCTAAATTTTCATTTTTGTATATTTAAGCTTATAAAAAATAAAGTGTGTATAAAACGACTCTACGGTTCTTACCTTAATCGACAACATATCCATTGTTTGCTATTAAATTGGGGCTTCCTTTTCGCAAAGTAAAGCTGTAGTACGGTATTGAGCCAGATACAGCAATACTTCTAATCTCTGTTACGAGTTCCTCTTTTTCGTAACCTTTGTTCATTAAAATAGCTGAAATCCCAGCAACTATTGGGCTGGCCATTGACGTACCACTCAAAATTTGTTCAGCATCATGTGGATATTGATAACTGTAAAGACTTCGCACGTTCACTCCTCCTGCAAAGATATCAACGCATTTACCCCAATTGGAAAAATGAGCAATATTATCATTGAAGTCATTTATGGCACCAACTGTGATCACGTACGAGGATCCTGCCGGTGAAGCTTTACAAGCATCTTTGTTACTATTTCCAGCAGCGGCAACCATTAAGAGTCCTGCCTGGTATGCTGATTGAACGGCTGCATCTAAAATTGAACTCTTCACTGAACCTAGTGACAAATTGGCAACGGATGGACCACCGTACTCTTTCATATGGTGGACGGCATATTCTAACCCAGCAATAACGGAAGATAGGGAGCCTTGGCCGTCTCTATCTAAAACTTTGATTGAGTGTATTTGAATCTTCTTCGCAACCCCAAATGTCTTTGAGCCAATGATACCAGCTACATGCGTCCCGTGACCAACGAAATCAACATTTTTGAGATCGTCACTGAAATTAGGGCCTAGTTCTGCCCTTCCTTCAAACTCCGGATGGTCAACGTACACTCCAGTGTCAATAACATAAGCGCGGACTCCCTCTCCTTGATAGGTTTCAGAGTACATAAACTCCATCTCCTGATCTGGCTCTACATGCTCCTCTTGCGAAAGTCGTACTAGGTGTGCAGAAGCACTTTCCTGGGTCTCAAAGGCATTGATAACCGTATCTTTTGTTATTGACTCAATCAAGGTACTGTTGGATATTCTATCAACAACCTCTTGCGAAAAGTCACCTACAAAACCTTCAAATTTTCCAAATGCAAATGTCTTTGTGATTTCTTGTCGTAAATGCTTGAACGTCTTTACACTGTCGTCTTGGGTGCATAACTTTTCAATTGAATCTGTGTCTTTAAGCTGTATTATATACCGTTCCTTCTTTTTGTCACTACCAAAGATAGGAAACGCAAATCCCAAAGCTACAAGATAAAATATGAAAAGTAACTTCATGGTGTGTATTTATAATGTAGTAAAAATGTGTTACAAGTGTGTGTAATAATAGCAATGTTGCTTTACTTCTCTATGTAGTGTCTGTAAGGACTTCAGCTCTTCAATTGAATGCAAAAGTATAAGTAGAGGGCAAAGTAAAGTCTTGCTCAGCATATATTCCCACCAATTTGCCTCACCACTGTCACCACCTCTTCTCATATTAAAAGAACTATTAAAAATCAATTAACTTAAAAACAAATACAAAGCGTTATTCAAAAATGAATAAAATATAGACAGAGTATAAAGGTAAAGTTAGAAAGATACCAAACAAACAAAAGATATCAAATCTAACATTAACGCATTTCTCACTTCAACAACTTCAAAATTTCATTCTTCTCTTCAGAAGGCAACAAGGACATGATTTCAGCCAAACCTTGAGCAGTGTTCTTCATATCACTCTTGAACAACTTTGCTAAGGTTTGCTTGACAGCATCACCTTTCAGTTTCTTTAATTGAGATTCCAATGACTTGTGGTGGTCTTCAATCCACAAAGCGGTTTCTTGATCGCTTTCAACATTCAAACTTGGTGGGTAGAAGGAGTTCAGTCTAGATGTCTTTTCTAATCTGCTAGAGTTTGGAAGTTGATCACCAATTCTCTTTAATAAATATTCTTCATTAAGTCTTCTTCTGAGTCTCCAGAAGAAAAATCTTCTAGCGTCACACCATTCGATTTCCTTTCTAATAACACCCTTAGCCAACATACGGCCAGATCTGTCATGTAAGTCAGCAAATTGAACGGAAATTTGTTGGTAGATTGGCATCAACTTTTCGTGTCTAATTCTCAATTTCTTAGACAATTCAGCCTTTTCTTCTTCATTAGCAGCAGAATCGACATTAGCCTTCAATTGCTTACAAGTGTCATCCAATCTGTTCATGGTTTCAATTAACTTATTTTGTCTGTATTTAATACCGACCATACCAGCTGGTTCCAAAACACCAGCTCTTGATTCAACATCAGCATACATTTCCATCATGTCATTGTTGATAGTAGGATCAACAACAACCCAAGAACCACCTCTCAATTCACCAGTTGGAGGAATGTAGGTGAAAATTGGTTGATTGTAACCGACTAAAGCATCAACAATAAAAGAACCATATTTCAAGACTTCATTGTACATATCACGTTGACCACCTGAGAAACCTCTCCAGTTAGCCAAAATCATCAAAGGTAATTGTTCACCATAGTTGAAATCATTAATGGCTTGAGCAGTCTTGAAAGCCGAGTTTGGATACCAAACTTGACCAGCTTCTTGAACAAGGAATTCAGTGGAATCTGGATTGGCAGGATCAGCAGGGTATAAGTTTTCAACCATTCTAGTTTCAACACCAATGACACCCATAGGAATACCACCTAATCTTGCTCTACCAACAACAACACCTCTGGCCCAGCCAGATAAAGTTTCTTGGAATGAACCCCTATCAAATAAACCGTATTCAAAGCCATCTTCAGAGTCCTTACCTTCAATCATCCATCTGACGTCGTACTGCTCGTTCTTAACAGGCTTGAAATCAACACTTCTATCCCATTGGTCATCAGAACTTTCTCTAATTGGAACAGGATTGCCTCTCTTAGATGGAACATAAGACAACCAATTGATGATCTTTTGAACACCATCCAAATCATCTGCGGCAGTCAAATGGGAAACACCGTTCTTGTACATAATCTGAGTACCACCCAATTGTAAGTTGGAGGAGTAAACTTCTCTACCTAACAATTTATTAATGGCAGGAGCACCGGTAAGAATAATTGGTTGACCTTCAACTTGAATAGCTCTTTCACCCAATCTAACCAAATAGGCACCAATACCAACAGATCTACAAGTGACCAAAGTAATGGTAAAAATGTCCTTATAAGCTCTAGAAGTGGCACCGGCAATCAAACCTGAACCCTTCAAACACTCAACACCCAAACCATCTTCCGAACCAACAATAGTAGTGATAACATGTCTGGTTTCACCTTCTTCAACAATCTTTTCAGTGATGACAGAAGAAGATTTGCCAGCCTTTTCTAAGTTACTCATGTCATCATCAGACAAGTATAAGTAAGAGAAACCCTTAGAGGAATCTGATGGATCATTCCAGCAAACCTTATAGTATGGAAGCAGCTCTTCAGCGATACCAATTCTTGCACCAGAGTTAGCAGACAAGTAAATTCTTGGAATACCTAAAGATCTTGCATATTCGGTCACCTTGTTGAAAAAATAATCTTCATCAGGACCAAAAGAACCAATCTTGAAAGTGATATCATTTGCAACAACAACAAATTGTCTACCCTTTGGATATTCTGGGGTCTTGGCAGTGATAATGAAACCAACCATACCAATATTGTTTGCACCAGGCTCTCTGTTAACAGCAGTTAAAACGTCAGACTCGTCAAGGATCAGTTCTTCATAAGAGAAGAAAGACTCAGTTACCTTGACAGAAGAATCAAATGCCTTCCAAGAAGCCGCTAACGCTTGCTTAAACAATTCTGGGAAATCGTAAACATAGGTGGTTCCCAATTGATGAGCACGTTGTCTCTTTGGTTGCAACCATTCTTTGGTTGGGTAAGGAGTAGAGATTGGTCTCATGTGCATTGAACCTGGAATACCAATCGACTTGAAAATCCATTCGCCATGAGCGTTCTTTTCTTCAACATACAAATCAGACTTCACAACATAACCAGAGACATTATTGATCATAGCTCTTAATGGGAATGGAACACCAGTTGCAGCATCAGTACACATAATTCTAATTTCGGCACCAGTAACCCTCAATCTCCATAATCTTCTACCAAATCTCTCTAGGAAGGAAGCAAAAGCATTCTCAACATCTTCAGGAGTAATGTTAAACACTGCAGAGAAGTTGAGGAAGATATGATTCAAATCAGTGTTGGAAGTGTCAAGAATTTCTAATTCATCAAGAATATCAGAAACTAATCTGTGAGCCTCGGAAATTAAATACTCGGAGGCAGTAATATCAGATCTAATTGAACCAGTTCTAATGATACCCCTAGTAAAGTATCTAGTATCAATACCAGAAGAATTCTTGGAATGAGCTTCATAAACGTGGATGTTTCTATTGTTAGTTGGAATAGACTTGATGTTAAAGTTGGACATCCTTCCTAATTCCAATTGGTAAGCCAATGCAGGTTCAATGTGTCTAATCATTTCATCTTCCTCGTAAACACCAGCAGATGAGACCTTGAAAGTGTAATATTGAGGGTAAGAACCATCTTTATCACTTAAAACAAAGGTGGCTCTTCTAACACCAGCAGATTTCAATTGAGATGCATTGTCATTTATGAATTGTTTCATTTGAGCTAGAATTTCAGCTTGGTTCTCATAACCATCAACAGAGTCAACAACGACGTTGATAACATTAACTAATTCAGTGGTATCCTTGGATAACTTGGTGATGGCTTCCAAAGCAGCAATTAAAGCACCTTCAGCTTCGTCCAAGTGTTTGGTAGAAACAAGAGCACCAGTTCTCAAAGGTTGAGTATCATTCTTATTAATCATAAAGTTCAAGTCGGAAACAGACAAAGCTCTGTCCATTGGAGCATTTCTCAAAGATTCAGGAACTGCATTAAAAGATGATGTTGATAATGAAGGTAATTGGAAGTTCCAAGCAATGGCAGGAGCTTCACCGGAAAGTTCAGGAATAATATGCTTAACTTCTTGAACAGAATAAGCTCTATAAGCTCTTCTAACGTAAACTTCTGCAGCAGCGGTAGCAACCCAAGTATCATTTGATGATATGAATGGAGTTAAAACATCAAACAAAGTATACTTGGAGTCAATAATGTCTTGAATAATGTTCATATCTGGTAGCTTATGTTCAGGAACACCAGTTTCAGCAAATCTAGTTGAAATAACAGATGATTTCAAAATGTGTTCGAGCTGTTCAGTTCTTTCCTTGATCGAAGGCATAGAACATTGGATCAAGATTTCTCTCGCCTTCAAGGTAGCCTTAGCAGTAGCTCTAGTGTCTAATTCAACAATCTTCTTCAATGGGACTCTAAAAGCTTGAACAGCATCTGGAGAAACCTTCAAATCAGCTTGATATTGTTCCAAGATAGCAATGATAAAGTTGTTCTTAGAAGCAATTCTGGAGTGAGATAAAGCAATTGAAATGACGTTCGAAAGTTTATCCTTGTTTTCATCTCTTAATCTTAAAATGACATCCTCTTCTCTGACATTTTCTCCAGCAAATAATGATTCAACATCATAGTATTGAGTTAACAAATTTGCAAAAACAGCATATTCATGAGCAGATAAACCATGAGAATATCTATCAGCAATTGAAACCAATGGGGCAATGACTTGATCAAACAAAATATCGAGGGATTCTTCTTTCTTTGTCTTTTCAAACAAGTTTAAAATTTGTCTCGATGGGAATTCAGCATTTCTCTTCTTAGCTCTTTCAATTAAATCTGTTAGTTGGGAATCTAATTTAGCTGGCAATCTTGAATGAAGAGCAGAAATTTGGGTATTCCATTCGGAATAAGGTAAATCAGGGTTTCTCAAAACTTCAATCAATTTATTCAAGGTGGACTTCATAACAACTTGGTTATCAAAACCATCTAAAATGGAATTCAAAACTTTTAGGGAGTTTTCAAAGAGATGAGATGGCTTAGTACCATCAACAATAGGAGCACCTGCATCTGGTAAAGTACCTTCGTAAGGCAAAGCATGTTTAACCTTAGATGGATCATCTAGGGCCAAAATTGCCAAGATGTCACCAGCATTAACTGTGGAACCAGGTTGTTTTAGAACTTGAACATGACCGTTTTCAGCGGCAATTAAAGGCATACACATTTTCATAACCTCAACTTCAGCATAAGGTTGGCCTGCATTAATGTGTTCACCGTCCTCTACCAAATACTTAACAAGTTTACCTGGTGAAGGAGTTCTTAATTGAGTTGGATCATTTTCAACTTCCAATAAACAAGTCTTACCATCAACAGATAATCTGGTAGCAGAGACTTCTTCTTTCCAATAAACAGAATGAGATTGACCAGAAAGAGCAACAAGTAACCCACCGTCTGAAAGAGATTTAACATTAACAAGGGATCTAGAACCATTAATGAATAAAGTGAATTGTTCTTCAGATGCCTTAGCAACAGTAAACTTGTACTTAACACCTTCATAAATAAATTCAACATTGAAAATAGTTTTCAAAAGATCCTTTGAAGGAACTTGACCTCTTTCTAAGAAATTGGTATATTCCTTTTTACATTCTTCTGCTTGTAGGAATGCCTTAGTAGCAGCACCACAAACAACAGCAACAGTTGGATCTGGTCTTTCGGCAGTTAACTTCTTAGTAATTAATTCATCCAACCAACCAGTAGTGATAGTATTGTCAGAGAAGTCGTCTGTTTCCAAAAGTTTAATTAAGTATTCAACGGTAGTTCTAAAATCACCTCTAATAGATAATTCTTTCAATGCAACAACCATATGCTTTCTGGAAGCTTGTCTGTTTTCACCAAAGGCAAAAATATGACCAAATTGAGAATCAGCAAAGGAGTGAATAGATGATTTATTGGCAACAGAGAAATAACCCCAAACATTAGAGGAAGATCTGAAATTCAATTCATGTAAGGCACCACCAGATGGTTTGAAACCGTCACCAGGATCTTCAGATGTAATACGGCAAGCAGTACAATGACCCTTTGGAGTTGGTCTTCTTTGAGTCTTAAGAGAGTCAGCATTCTTAAAAGAATAATCGATTTCGGTAGAAGTGTGAGGATCAACACCGTAAAGTAATCTGATATCAGTTATTCTGTGCATTGGGATACCCATAGCAATTTGTAATTGAGCAGCAGGCAAGTTAACACCAGAAACCATTTCTGTAGTTGGATGTTCAACTTGTAGTCTTGGGTTCAATTCCAAAAAGTAAAATTTATCATCTGCATGGGAGTATAAGTACTCAACAGTACCAGCAGAAACATAACCAACCAATTCACCTAATCTTATAGCAGCTTGCTCCATCTCTCTAAAAGTTTCACCACTAGCGATAGTAACAGGGGCTTCTTCAATAATTTTTTGATGTCTTCTTTGAACAGAACAATCTCTACCAAATAATGAAATATTAGTACCATATTGATCAGCTAATAATTGAACTTCTAAATGTCTTGCTGCACCTGCAAGTTGCATAATGAAAATAGGAGAACCAGGAATTTCATTGGCAGCTTGATGATATAATCTGACAAAATCTTTTTCATCATCAACCTTTCTGATACCTTTACCACCACCACCTTCGGAGGCTTTAATCATAACAGGAAATCCAATTTCCTTAGCCTTCTTCAGCCCATCTTCAGGGCCTGTACAACAACCTTTAGCATAAGTTTCTTTATCAACAGAAACTATACCAGCAGAATCGATTTGAACTTTATCAACACCAGTACCAGACCAAGGGATACAAGGCACTTTTGCATGTTGTGCAACAATTGTTGAAGAAATTTTATCACCAAGTGATCTCATAGCTGAACCAGGAGGACCAATAAAAATGATCTTTCTTGGAGATGCAGCTAATAAATCTGGTAAATCTGGATTTTCAGAGGCATGACCCCAACCTGCCCAAACAGCATCAGCTTTTGTTCTTTCAGCAAGTTCAACAATCAGTTCAACGTTAGCATAATTGTTGTTGTTAGTACCACCAGGAACTTCAACATATTGATCTGCCATTCTAATATATTCTGCATTAGCTTCAAGATCATCAGGAGTTGCCATGGCTACAAACTGAATGGCTCTTTCATCACCAAATGTTTCATAAGACCATTTTCTCACAGATCTAATTTCTTTGACTGCACCAATACCGTTATTAGCAATGAGGACCTTTCTGATAACAGTGTGACCACAATGTCTTGTAACGTAATCTTTGACAGCAGATGGTTCAGCGTTATGAATGGTATTCAAACCAATGAAATGTGGGGCAAGCTCTTTGTGCTTTGAGGAATAATCTGTAGTCATTTTAGTAGAGTTAAACCTAGTAAAGTTGTGTGGTTTATTAACAAAATTTAAAGAATTGAATAAAAAGTGTTTAGGGAAAAATCTGTTAAAGTGAAGTGTTAGTGAAAAGAACATTGATAATACATGCAAATTGTCTCGATATCATTCAATCTAATCATCAATATAGAAATGTCATTTAGCAGGTCAATTTTAGCTTTGAAAATTCTTTTATTGTATTCATTTCATAATGTCAATGAACAACTTTTCAATGCAGCTGAAAAAAAATATGGCACTGCTGTCATTTTTTTAACGCGGCCTTTCCAATGAAACATATATGAATGAAGCCAAGTGTGTAGTTAATAAAAATTAGATTTTCTTCGTCTTATGGGCAACAAAAAATGATAAAAATGTTTGTAAATCGATGCAGTTAATGTTAAATTGTGCTCGTCAATTGAGTATTAAGAAAAGATTGATGAAAGGAATTGAAAAATAGTTGGGTGAAGAGTTGAAAACATACCTTAAAAGCAATTCAATTGAATATTTAGTTCTTCGTAATGATAGAACGTATTAATAATGTAAGTAAAAAATCAAACTAAGATTCTTCAAATTCAATGAAATATTGGATAACTTCAAATGAACACTATTTGACTAAAAATGAAATCAAATAGATATAGATATAAAAAAAAAGAATTGAAAAACTGACTTATAGTTCAATTTGTATATGTTTGTTTATTAAGTAAAGAAATTAAGAGAATAAGTATCTATTTCCAAAATTTTTAGTTTTCAGTTTGTTTGTTTGTTTGTTTAAGAAGGAAAAAAACTAAGTGGAAATGCAAAATATCTCTAGTATGAAATTCTTCAGTCAATTGAACAACCTGAGCGATACTGGTTCGTTTAGCAAAACTTGCAAGAAGATTTTCTGCTTCTATGGAAGAAAAAGGCCTGGGGGAATGATTTCGTTTTATACGCGTTGAGGCCAACAGTTTTTTTGGAATTCAAAGATGAGCTCATTGCAGCCACTTGAAAGCCTTAGCAGCAGCCATTACGCAGTTATTGTTGGCCGTCAGACTCGTTGCAAATGTAAAGTTGATCCAACCTTATCATGCCTAGTATTTAACAGCTTTTACTCTTCAATCTATACTTGAATCTAATCATTCTTTAACATCACAAAGCTCATCTTTTTCGTTCTTCAACTCTCGCAGTGCTCAGCGGCCCAACAAGAAATCTCGCAAACTTTTGTTCGCCAATCTGACGTCACGGCCAACAATTTACCGTCACGTGACGTAAGTTAAATGATATCACTAGCAGCATCAAACATATCTGGTTGGATAGCCCGCCAAAGACTGAGTAGCAAGAGAAACAACAAAGGCGCAATTAATTGTTGAACTTTGTAAAAGGATTTTTCACTTTTCTTATTGGGGGGGTTTCTGTAAAAACCTATATCTTAGTTGTTTTAAATAATATAAAGATAATTAAAGAAAGAGGAAACAGTAGTTCCTTTTATAGTAAAATATTGATTATATAAATAGAGTGTAAGTTAGGATTAGCTTGTATTCTATTGGAGGAATACCAATTAGATATAATTACTCCAATCGACAT
>PPND03000056.1:0-34857 GCA_003708095.3 Saturnispora dispora | reverse complement strand
ATGAGCGGAGAAGTGACCAACGGTATCCGACAGGTGTGTTCAGTTGGTGTACAAGAGTTTTCACGCAAAGTGCCAGTGCATGAAGACCGTATGGTGGTCTTTGACCTCAAATAGGTAGTGCTAGTTTACCAGACGCTTTGAAATAGTGATTGTTGATCAGATCAAATTTTTACAGCTATTTCATAAATCAAACACTTCAAGAAAACAAAAAGGATGTTTACGTTGAACGTTAAAGTATTCTTCTAAAGCTTCAATTCCTGTGCATGCAATTCACCATGGAATTTCGGTGTGCGTGTGTGTGAGTGTGATTTGGGAACTGATCTCATAATAGCACCGCTTACGTAAGCGTTGTTTCTTGGGCGCCGATTTTTTTTTCGCCAAACCTCTTTTTTATTCCTTGGTTAACCGAGACTAACCGAGATTCAATAAAATAAGGTAAAATACAAGCTCATGAGGGTTAGATGTGGTGAGCTCGTTCAACTTCGTGTATCAAGATGTATTCATTAGGTGAATGTCGCCGTGAATATCCGGAAACTGTAGCTTTATGCTGAATTGAAACAGTTGCCACTAAATTGGCATTTGGTATAAATAAAGGAGTGCATGCACCACTACAAAATAATGCTCCCCGTTTTACCTTTCTATAACCATCTATTCTATTATATATATATATTGCATTCTTAAAAAGTAGCTAAGCGTAATATAATGGCACCAATTGCACTATCAGAATACACCAACACGCAAGGCAGTAAGCAGATGCCTCTTTCAGAATACATCTTCCAAAGGATTTCCACATTGGGCGTTAACAGAATCTTTGGGGTTCCTGGTGATTACAACCTTTCGATGTTGGAACACATCTACTCTGTGCCCCAGATGAAGTGGATTGGATGTTGTAACGAGCTCAACTCGGCATACGCGGCAGATGGTTATGCAAGAATGAGAGGATTTGGTGTTGTTTTGACCACTCAGGGTGTTGGTGAATTGAGTGCAATCAACGGTATCTCAGGCTCATTTGCTGAGCACATTCCCATCTTGCATATTGTTGGTACCACCAAAAGAGATTCCAAAGCCAACGGTGCCCACATGCATCACCTAATCAATGGTGTGTCGACAATGGATCCGACGGACCATCACGTGTACGAAAAGATGGCACAATTTGTCTCGTGTAAGGTTGTTTCTCTCGACAATACAGAAAACGCTCCGCAGCAAATTGATGAACTCATTGAAACCATCTTGACTCTAAAGAAGCCTGGATATCTTTATGTTCCATGTGACTTAGTAAACGACATGGTTGATGCCAGTGGTTTATCGCAAGTTCCATCAGCAAAGTTGCAAATTCCTACTGTTGATGTTGATGCTATTGTTGCTAAAATCTATAAGAAATTGCATCAAGCGTCAAAGCCAGTAGTTCTAGCAGATATTTTAACAGATAGATATCATTTGACTCCACTATTGCAATCATTCGTGGATAAATTTCAAATTCCAACTTGTAACACGCTAATGGGAAAAGCATTGATGTACGAACAAGCAAAATACTACCTCGGTGACTACATTGGTGACGAATCTCACAAATTGGTCAAAAGCCATGTTCAGTCTACCGACTGCTTATTGCATGTTGGTGATTACTACAACGAAATCAATTCGGGTCATTTCACTCTTTATGACAACATTGCTAAAGAAAATATCATCAAATTAAATCCAGAGTATGTTGATATTGGCGGTGAAGTTTATAAGGTTTCCTTTGAATCCATTTTACCAAAATTATTGAGTTTCACCACTTTACCTGAATATTATATTCCAACTCTCCAAACTGCCATTGAACAAGTTGATTCAAATACTCCAATTTCACAAACTCTTTTGCTTCAAAAACTACAAGAATTTTTAGAACCAAATGATGTTCTCATCACCGAAACATGCTCTTTGATGTTTGGTCTACCAGATATCAAATTTCCATACAACTCCAAAGTTATTGGTCAACACTATTATCTATCCATTGGTATGGCTTTACCATGTTCATTTGGTGTTAGTGTAGCTATGAAAGAGTCTAATCACAAAGGCAGATTGATTGTAATCCAAGGAGATGGTGCCGCACAGATGACAATGCAGGAATGGTCTAATTTTGGCATTGCGGAATCACAAAAACCGTTGATTCTCTTATTGAATAATAATGGTTACACTGTTGAAAGAATAATTAAAGGCGCTGAAAGAGGCTATAATGATATTAGGCCAGATTGGAAATGGACCGGAATCTTTGACGTATTCTCAGTACCTGCATTAACAGCAAAGGCCACAGAAAGAGAAGAATTGGACGAGCAAATGAAAAAGCTTGGTAAAGAAAATGGACTTCCAAGACTTTTAGAAATTACTTTAGATCAAATGGATGTTCCTTGGAGATTTCACAGAATGGTTGGTAATTAAACAAAACTGAGTATTGTGCTTCCTTCAAACCACAAATTGGTTTATCATGTCATAATTATTTATGGGTCCAAAATTTGTATATTAATCATATAAAAAAATTAAAAATAAAAGTCTGTACTAATTTTTAAGAATGAATATATTTTCCTAGATCTGCTTTAAAGAAGTGTTGAATATGTTAAGAATATGATTCTATTAGATCATTGACTATCAGTTTAACAAAATCATCAACTTCAGTTAGAATAACATTCTTGATTAATTCATGATTTAATACATTTGAAATAAATTGTTTGAATTCAGATGAAACTAAATCTTTCTTTCTAAGACCTTTAGAGGTTTCCACTATATCCTCTGGCCCGCTTGTGCTTATGTAAAGGGATGCAATTAAAATCAAATCAGAAAACCTTTTAATCCCGTTTGTTGAAGCTTTTTTTGATTCACCAAGAGCATTAATCAGTTCTCTATTGTAGATGCTAACATTTAGTTTATCAAATGCATTTTCGTTATTATCGAAATTATAATTAATTGTTTGGTCAACAAAAAAATGAGATATCGTATCATAATACTTTACTGATTGGTTCAAAACTTTGAAAATTTGTAATAAAATGCTCTTTGGTATCGACCAATCAAGGTCATTATAGTTTAAAGTAGTGTCAATGACATGCAAAAGGTATTGAATATCCAGCTCTAGATTGACACCTTCCCAATTGAAAGATAAGTCGGTCGTCTTTTCCATGTTTTGTACAAGTTGAAAAAGCTGGAAATTTGGCAAAACCAGATTAGAGTAATATTCTAAAGTTCTAGTATCAGGTAGAGGAGTTTTTGATTTCTGATAACCATAAACTAGAGGCATTGATTGGACTAAATTGTGATATGAAATGAACATCTCAAGGCCGGTGTGCTGATCTTCGCTGCAGACTAAATCTTTCAAATAAACATGGAAATCATTTATTTGCATTATAGTATAGAAGTGCTGAAATGATTTGGCCAAGGATTTTAACTGTTTGAAGTAGTTGATTACAGTCAAGCAAATTGTCAAATCATCATGCTTTTTATTCAACAAGGATGACAGCTTTTTATCAAATCGAGAGTCGACAAACGGTTTACCAATCGTCCCAGTTGAAGCTCTCAACGTGACGAGATTCATGTTGAGTTCACCAATATGCCTTGGAGGGTTATAATTAACTTCACCAAAATGCGGGAAGGAATTAGGATCCCAATAAGTCGGATCCATATTGAGTAACTCGTTGGAACGTTTGTCTCTATCTGCATAGTCAAAGATCTGAATGTAAGAATTTGAGATAGCTGATTTTGTATCTATGAAATTTAAATCGATGTTAAGATAAACGTCCCAGCTAATCTTATTTTTCAGAGTTGAATTTGTAATACCGACAATGTAAGAATGTTTATCGTTTAACTGAGAGAGCATTGAGGAGTGTAAAGAAGGGAAAATCGCAGTACTTTCGTCATCATTATTAAGTAATGTACTCATCAATTCGATAAAGGTGTTCACCTCGTCATGCTGAGACTCGTTTCCGTAAACAACAATTTTCTTCTTCAATAGTAAAGCATTTAAGAAGATGTGAACACTGTTAATGTCTTTATAAGGAGACAAATCGCATTCAGAAAAGTTCATTATTCTTAAATTCATTAATTTTTGGAAAATGAGTCTCAAATGGTTGTCTCTGTCAAGGTTGAAACCAAACATGCAAGCCCTGGACACTGTTAGCGACTTTTTGGAAAAATGAATTGGAAAGTCAATACCGTCAAAATGAACACTGGATTTAATGAGGCCGTCCTTTTCCAAAAACACAGTTTTCAAGTTTTGAGGTATAGATGGCCACTTGCCTGTGCTGGCCATTATGAAACGCTCCTGGTCATTCAAGCAAGTAAATGAAGCCAACAGTTCATTTATCCTACTGCAGTTTAAGCTCTCAAAAAGCTCTGGAAGCGGCACCTGGTCATTATCAAAAAGCTGATGGAGCACAAATGTCAGCAAGGGTTTCAAGGCTTCAAAGATAGGCCACCTCAAAACGACTGCTAGGGCCTTCGTCCTTTGAATTTTAGCATCGTTTTGGTCGTCTAAACACACTGAAAGCGTATATATCCAAGCTGGGTCTCCTGAGCATGAAAGATGGGCTGATCTGGGGTCCAAGTGAATAGGCATTGTCGACGAATGAATTTTGGCTTTGAATTTGCAAATTTGTGGTGGCACCAGCGTGCTAACCACTGTGTCAGCGTGAATGAGTCCATTCTGTGGCCACTGGCGATGAATCTGTGCTGTGCCGTCTTTCTTAACGTCTATCGCAAGGATATTGTCTATGACCGGAGATACAACGCCTGATAATGAAAATGATCTGAAATTTCCTCGTGGCGGCACCCCTGGGTCCAAAGATCTTGACTGTGTACGTTCTGGCATTGCTAGCAAACTTGAAGAAGAAGAACGATGTGCTTTCTCAAACGAACAAGCTCTTTTGGGGAGTCCTTCAATCGACATTCAGAATTGCATATGGCAATCTTGTGCCTGAAATAATTATTTGCAATATGCGCTACTCTTAAAACCATACAAATTCTGCGCAGAGGTCGAAAAACCTCCCAAAGGTCGTCGTCGTCGCCACTTCTCATCACAACAAAGAAAACATAACGTGAAATGTCAGCACTTGAGCAATCATTAGACGCCATCATCGCAAAGGACCGTTCAGCTAACAAGAAAAACAGGCCACAAAAGCCAAAGCCAGTGCCAAAAGCACATGCCAAGGCTAGAGCTGCTCCACAAAAGCGTGCTCCTGCTGTCAACAAGAACAAAACACCACAAAGAACAGCTGCTGCTGCTGAGGTCTTGCAAACTACTACTAAGGTGATGGTTTCAGGCTTGCCAAGGGATATCAACCATGTGGCCATCAAGGAATTCTTTAACGCTCAAGTCGGTGGCGTGCAAACCGTGCAATTGGCCTACACTGCACAGGGTAAGTCATCAGGTAATGCCACTGTTTTGTTCAAGAACGCGAAGGCTGCCAGAGACGCTGTTGCCAAGTACCACAATGCTCCAATCGACGGTGGCAAGTCACGTTTGACAATGGAGTTGGTCATCGATCCTTCTAGGAAGCCATTAACAGCCAGAATTGTTGCCAACAAGCCACTCCAAGCCAGAATCGTCAAGAAGAAGCTTGCTAACAAAAGGGCGACTCCTGGTAAGGTTGGAAAAAACGTCAGAGGCACCAGAAGACCTCAAAAGAAGTCATTGGAACAACTCGACGCCGAAATGGCTGACTACTTTTCAAAAAATGAATGAATAATTTAATAAAAATCACTTTCAAACAGGACACAAAGAGATTAATATTCACCTATTTTCTTTTTCATTTACTTCTCTTTTGCTGCTGTTTGGTTTATTTTGTGTATTTATTACGGGTGTTTGTTTTATTATAACATCAATAAGATGGTGTGTCAGAACTACAATTTTTTTATCTTTAAAATTTGAATTCATCATTAAAAGAATTATATATATATACAAGCTGGTTGCAATCATTTGTTATTTTTATCATTGTTGTTGTTGTTATCGTCACTTCTGAAGAAATGCCACATATTGAATTTGTCTCCGTGTCTTCGACTCATATACGACATTCCTGCTCCCTCATACTCACTCTTACGCTGATAGCGTTCTACACCATCATCAAGAGGGAACCCGGGTTTCACAGTGGAAATGGACTCTCCACTACGTTCTTTGACTCGCTCTTGCATCAATGAATCGTACGATGAAGCTTCCTTTACAAATTGTTGACGACGACGAATAGTGACATTAGATTTAACTGCATACGCGGAAACAACTGCTAGTGTTAAACAAAACAACCCCTGCTTCCAAAAGGCCTGAATACTTGGCTGTGCTGGCATTTATTTGATGACTCTAAAGTGGTATCTAAAAAAGATGAAGTGTTAGGGGTTTTGAATTGAAGTCAACCTTTTTTTAAAAAAAAAATGGGGATTGTTTTTTTTTCTTTCTCAGCTCAAATTCACCCAGTTCCAATCGGCTTTCTCTTTAGAACATTCATTCTTTTTCCATTGGGATGTCATCTTTAAATCATGCCGTGGCAGGAAGTGTTGCCGGAATGGCAGCTATGGTGGCCACGTACCCCTTAGCTTCACTCACGACCGCCAAGCAAGCTAGTAAAAAACCTAAGGGACTATATGCTGGTCTGGAGTCGGCAGTTGTTGGTATTGCAGCAGTTAACTTTCTCTACTACTATGTTTACAGTCTCTTGAAGTCACTTTTGAGAAGAAGGGGTTACAAGTACTTGTCAGTACCGCAGAGCCTTGTTACGAGTGTTGTCGCAGGTGTTGTGTCGAGAGTCATTTCAAATCCAATTTGGGTCGCTAACACCCAGATGAGTGTGTCTAACAACAATGATGATAAAAATGCTAGTGGTAAAGCAACCTTGGCAGTAATTATGTCAATTTACAAAAGGCAGGGATGGAGAGGTTTAATGTCAGGATTGACTCCTGCATTAGTATTAGTTGCTTCGCCTGTCATTCAGTTCACCCTTTATGAACAGATCAAGAATTTACTAATCAAGAAACGTAATGGTAGACCAATTGATGCAAATATGGCCCTCGTTTGTGGAGGTTTAACTAAACTCATTGCCATTTTAATCACTTATCCTTACTATACTTTGAGATCAAGAATGCATATGGACAAAGATGGTGCATCGCTTTTTGAGATGACCAAGGCCATGTATTCGAAAGAAGGTGCCAAATCATTTTATGGCGGTTTAAATGCAAAATTGCTCCAGTCAGTTCTTAATGCAGGAGTAGTTTTCTATTTAAAGGAACAAACTATGAAGTATTTGCCAAATAAATAAAGAAAAAAAGGTATTTTTAACTAAAGTGGAATAAGGTGTTTCAACTTTTCATAACTGAGGAACATAACAGCAGAGATTGGCATCGACTTTGAGAGAGTAACCCCAATACCAGAGTAAAAACCTAGTATACCCTTAGCCTTGTAAATATGTTTGGCGACTTTGAGAAAAGTCAGATCCTTCCTCTCATTTGTTTGCATGATAGATTTGATGGTATCAGCAGGGTACATCGAGCAATGATAACCCACTCCTGCCATGGCACCAGCAATCATCAGTTGATAGGCCTTCGGTTCAAAGTCCTTCTGTTTACCTTTTCCAAACTGAATCAATGCAAGCTCGTAATTACCAAACCATGCAACACCGCCACCAATTTCTCTAACAACGGTGAAAGTGTGGCCCTTCCACAACCCCTTGAGACCCTTTTCCTTGAATATGTCCATCATCATCTTGGGTATTGATTTGGACTTGAAGTGTGGATTGTTCATGTTTTTCAGATTCTCAACCTGGAACTTGCACTTGACAAGCTCTATCGGAGTCAAGATGAAACTTGCGCAGAGCCCTGAAAACCCTCCACTGAATAGCTTGTCATTCAAACCAAGCTCGTAGTCGAGCGGCAGACCTCTCTGCACTCTAATAAAGTCTTGCGCAATGTTGTATGAGAAGAATAGACACGATATTTCTGCAGCGGCCCCCATCATGGGTATCTTGAGGCCTTTGTAAAACCCGTCTTTGATACCCTCATGATAATATGTCTTCTTTATTGCATCAATTGTGTTGCTATAAAGTGGGTGTGCCAAAGACTGTGAGTACTGCAATCGAACTTTGATCGTGTCAAACGGGAATTCGATAAGCTTACCAAGCGCTCCGGTCACTGACCCTATAACGATTTCCCTAGCTGCATCTTTCGCAATGCTTTTTTCACTACTTGTCATTTTATATTATATATACGGATGTTCTTTTTTTTTCTTTTCTTAACCTACGTTAATAGGATCAAAAGGATGAAAACTTCTTCAAGACGTTTTTCTCATATCTAATTGGGAAACCGTTGAACAGTTTGTGATTCCGTCCGTTTCTTTTTCTACCTCAGCACACCCCTTGTTTCCCTCTCAATCGGGTAATTTCCATTGCGGCAAAGCGCGCGGGGATATACCACCGAGAACCTTGAGTCACGTGCTTTGAGAGAGGGTTTGAAATTTTTGGAAAAAAGCCCTTGCTTGGTCACGTGATTTGTTGTTTCCACGAATATGGCGTCAAAATGCTCAGCAAATAACTTTGAAAAAATTTTTTTGTTTGAAAAATTTTCGAAATTGTCAGTGAAATTTTCACAGTGAGGATTTTTGTTCCCACTATATTACAGTCTTTTCTTTAATCTTTAAGGGATAGTCTGCTTTTACTTCTATATAGCTTAAATTGATTATTCATAATGAAATACTTAGCTGCATACCTTTTACTTCAACAAGGTGGTAACGCCACCCCAGCTGCTGCTGACGTTGTTGCTCTTTTGGAATCCGTTGGTTCTGAAGTCGACCAATCTAAGGTTGACTTGCTTTTGTCTTCCCTTGAAGGTAAGAGCGTCTCTGACTTGATCACCGAAGGTGCCTCCAAGTTGGCTTCCATCCCATCCGGTGGTGCTGCTGCTTCCTCTTCTGGTGCTGCTGCAGGTGCTGCTGCTGAAGAAGCTGCTGAAGAAGCTGAAGAAGAAGCTAAGGAAGAATCCGACGACGACATGGGTTTCGGTTTGTTCGATTAAGCGTTTTTTTTTAATAGATTGACTTTATTAATTTATATAAGATAATAGCTAACTAGCACATTATATATGTTTTTAAAATGAAATTTTCAGTTACATACGTGGTATACCAAAAATTTAGTGTTAAATATTCCAAAGGTGTCAATTTTGTGACAAAGCCCTACGATTGTGGAACCATCACTGATACGATAAATGCAACATGTTCGCAGAATCAATCTCAATAAGGGTGATACGCAAAAGGATGTTTATGGATAAAGACTGATGCATAAAAGCAATTTTATAGTAAAGAATAGACACTTGTGCAAGGAATAAAAAGTGAAGCATTAAACGATGGTGTGCAGACATTGGGTAGGTGACCTGAATAACAGGTTTGCTGTCATCGTAATGATGCAAATATAGTGTTGACTTCCACCTAAAAGATGACAATTTTAGGTACTAGCAGTGACAACAGTTTCAAACTAAATTTGCAATGTACGCTTCAACATAAGCTCAAGGGTTGTTGAGCTAATTGCAGTGTAGATAGTACTATTTTTTTCAACATAATTGATGGTGTGTGCACAACCGCACCCAAGTATCAGAACGAATTATCCTATCATACTGCCAAGTTCGAGTGTAGTAGCCGGTCGACCAGTTTGAAAGATTGTTATTACATTACAGTTGGTCTAATACCGTCATATTAACCTTGATAACAACTCTAAGCTCCTTTTAAGCTCTGTTTTCAACTCTTCTCTGGTCTCCTCAGTGTCCTTAGTGACATACCTAATAATCGATTCAGTACCATTTAGCTGCTCTTTAATTTGCTTAACCATTTCTAGGTTATTTTTGACTGATTTGAGCTTTTTTATATCTGACTCAACTGCCTCCTTGATACTGTCGAACTCCTCAATCAAATCAACATTTTGTGTGGATAATCCATTTGAATCTGGTAATTCATTGACTAACTCTAAAATTTGCTCTCGTTTGTTGTTCCCAGACCAGTGGATATTATCAAACCCCTCTTGGTTATAGTTTCCATTCAAATCATGGAAATTAAAGATTTGTAGAATATCGTTAACTTTATTTAAATTGTTTATTCGTTCCTTGTTAAGGTTCCTTTCTAATTCAATTATTTGCTGGATAATTTGAATTCTCATTTGTTTGTTGAAATAGTTGTTTCTATATCTTTCATTCAAATTGGCGTTTATATCTGCAAACAATCTATCCCATTCTTGTTTAGTCAACTTTACACCTAAATGCTTCATTCTTTTTAGTTGTGTTTTGTCCAACTGTATATCTTCACAAATTAAATTCTCTTGTGCTCGCAAGAACTTTGATAAGCTTTTGTAATTACTGGGAATAGGTGTCACTGTCATATGAGATATTCGTTTTCTGCAGAGATAAACATTTGATACTTTATCTACATACAAAAAAACTAGAAAAAAATACAAAATCTTTAAACATCAAATAAAAGACAACTCTTGCTCATTACCGTAATCTATGCTAAATTCATGCCCAAATCTATCAACACTTCCATAGCTTCTCAGCATATTTTCCGGTTCCCTTTCAAACCAAAAGCACCATAGTTTTTTGATGATGTACTGTATAAAAGTTTTTGGTTCAATATATTCTTCTAAGCTGTCACTTAAATTTCTTATGAAGCTGACTGATTCTTTCTTGTCCAATGTATGCCACAGCTGTTTATGGCTTTCCAAACATTTTAAAAGACGCTCACTAACTATCATACTCATAAAGCAGTGACTTATTATAAAAAAAGTTGAAACTAAATTAATTAGAAAAATGCTAATATATATAAAATGATGAATCATATTAAAACAGGATCATTCTTTGAAAGGCGCCTTTAATGGATTGATAACACTACCAAATCTAGTAATAACATCTGGCGTTGTCATCTTCTGGAACGTTGAATCTGAAACCCATTCCTTACCTAATGGCATTCTAAGAGACTTTTCATATTCGTCCCATGTTTTGAAAGGATATGGGATCTTATCTGCTTGATACTTCATACTTGCCTTGGTGACTCTTTCGTTAATAATCACCTTTTCTTTGCCTTTATCTGATCTTTTATTTTTACTTGTGACACCTTGAACCTTTCTGATGATTTTTCTCTTTTTATTAGCTTTATTGAATCCCCAACTATCGTCGTCTGCATCACCAGCCCAAGATCCCCAACCTGGCATGGATTCTTCAATCTCTTGATCATTTTCAAGTTGTTCAATCTGTGACTTTTCAGTGCTGAATTCTTCTTGGACTAGATCATCACCTGCGAAAGCTTGTTTGATTAAATCCTCTTGTTTGAACATATATATGTCATCCTCTCCTTGTGCCTCATCTTCAAATTCGTCATCACTTTGTTGTGCTGCCCTCTTCTTTCTACTTTCTTTCTTCAAGTCAACTAAATTAAGTGTTTGCTTTGTGTCAATTGAAATTTCTTCATGCGTGTCCATAGATTTAGTTTTCTTCTTTGATTTACTTTCTTGCTTTTCTAAATCTTTTTTGATTCTTGACTGAAATTTATCACCTTGTTTTGAGTTTTTATCAATTACTGATAATTTTGATGATTTCTTACTAGCTTTGTAATTTTCTTCTTCAGCATCTCCTTCATCCAGCCATGGGTTGGCCTCTTCTTCTTCGTTTGCTTGCTCGCCTTCATCCTGCTCGTTCTCTGAAACAGTTTCCTCTCTAATAATAGTTTCTTTTGGTTTGAGCTTGTTAAAAAGAGATCTACTTTCGTCATCGTCAATTTCCCTTTGAATGTCATCATTTATTTGATTAGACTCGTTTGATGCATTTAATGCAGAAGGTGTGTAAATTCTTCTCCCTGAATTGATGGTAACATTGACACCATTATTAACATTATCATCACCATTTTCAAATAGTTCTTTACCGTCAGAGTGCCTTGAATCTTTCAATTCTTTAATTTGTTGTAATTTTGATAACTTTTCCTTTTCAGCGGCATTTTTCATGAAATCCATTGCAAGTACACCTTTACCCAATTTGCTTAGTTGTTCATCGTCGACATCGTTTTCATCATCTATATCTCTCTCTATATCACTCAAATCTCTGTTATCTTCTTCGTCATTATCATTAGCCATTTGTTTTTGTCTCAAACGATCACTCTGTCTCATCATCTCTTCTAGCTCTGCACGTGACTCTTTATCCTTTGAGATACCTGACTTGATCATAGATTTTGCCCAATTAGAGGTATTTTTATGTTTTAACGTCATTCTTTCTTTTGCTCTCAAATATTCAGCGTCATCTTCATTTTCTTCCACATCTTGCATTAAGGCATGCTCTTTATCCTTGTCCTTCCTGAGTTGCTTTCTGTAAGATTTAGACTTAATTTTTTTCAGCCTTTTAGCATCTCTTTCATTTCTGTACATCAATTCCCTCATCATTCTCAATTCTTTGGTTCTTTTTAACATGTCAGCGTTGGACAGTTTAGCTGTTTGAATATTGTTAAATAAGTCCTCGGTCTTCTTTTCTTCTAAATTAGATTCTTTTAATATTGAATCCAGTTTAGATTCTAGATCATTGACAGGTTTATCATCTAGAGTGAAAGCCGCCATTTTGTTTTGCTCCACTTTTGCTGGTCTAAAATCCAAGACGTCCTTGTCTCTATTTTCGTCAATGACATCCCTCCACTTGTTCACATCATCTTTTTGAATTTCATATGCAGCACGGCGTTCTTGCCTCTTTTGGATTCTTGAAGGTAGCGGCACAGCAAATGCGCCTGTCTTCTTGGTAACAACCTGACCATGGTAGTCTCTCTCTTGTAATTCAGCGTCATCGTCGCCGTCATTCCTTGACTTGAGTAGATCAGTTGTTAAGTCAGTTTTATCATTTTCATCACCACTTTCTTCTAAAAGCATATCATCAAAACCCAACTCGCCTCCTTCAGTTGGCAGCGCAAACTGAGATTCGTTTGTTTTATCATTGACTAACACCTTACGTTCCTTTTCCTTTTGAGGTAAATGCTTTGACAACTTGGACATGACGTTACCTAGTTCATTTTCAGAATCACTTATGTTCATTTCATCAAATGGATCTTCTTCTTCTTCTTCTGATGAGGACTCTTCCTCTGATGATGATGAGTCTTCTTCTGATGATGATGCCTGTTCATCCTCATTCAAAACAAGTTCGTTCTTTTTGTTCTTTTTTGATTTCTCAGCTTCCAAATCTCTCAATTCCCGATCATCTCTATCCCATGCTTCTGACAAGGTGATCAACTCTCCCTCTTCAACAGACGACCAGCCTTCTTCATCCTCATTTTCCCCAAACTCATTAATGTTGCTTTTAGAGGCCTTTAGTATGGACTGAGGACTTTTCTTTCGGTTGTCTCTGGTGGTTTGACTGAACTTATTATCAAGCACATCATAATCGTCATTTCCCCATGCCTCATCCGAGTCTAACTCTTCGTCATCAAATTCTAACTCTGAATCTAAGTTTCCTCCTTCTTTCAAAAACTGCCTAGCATCCAAGACAACCTCCTTGAAATCTTCATATTTGGGAGTCTTTTCATTGCTCCTACTTTTATTTTTGTTAATGAAGGGCTTATTAGATTTTTTCTGATACTTTTTAGCCATATCTGATACTTTTTCCCTTATAACAGCTACCTTATATATATAAATCTTTACAATAAAGTGAAAAATTTAATAAAAAAAAAATTTTGAAAAGAAAAAATATTTCAAAAAACCGTTTTGCCTATTATGGAAGGTCCATCCCAATGCTCATCTGTTCCATTTTAGGAAGGTCGACGCGACCTCATCTTATCTCATTGCCGAATAAATTGCTCAGCAAATTGCGTGACTGAATCACTTCGTACATAAATATGCAAGTCTGGAAACTCCTTTTGAAACTTTTTGGCAGAGTATGTTAAAGGATGCTGTTTGGAAGTTATAGGCATGTGCAGTGAAACTGAAAATGCACTGAAGCTGTGAAAGTATGTGCTTTGTTTATTGAATAAATAAGCAAAGTGTGGCAAAATGTGAGTTGTCAAACTGTGGCTTCCATATAAATATATTCAGCCATATAAATACCAGCATGATGATCGATTTCTTAATCCAACTTGTTGACTACCAGACCAGTTTTAAGTTATCCCCGGAACCTTAAACCACAACTCTTAATTATTATTATTGTGTATTCTCAAGTTAACAAAAAGAATCTCACCTTGATTAATTTTCCCCTTATTATAACTCTCTTTTCCCCATTACAAACGAAACGATAAACACAGTTGCAACATGCCAGGTCTTTCAACCAAGTCAATTCATGCTGACCAAATTTACAACAGGGTCACAGATGTGGTGCCACCAATCAATGTTTCAACAACGTACCGTTATGCGGAAGATCCGAACGATCTCGTTCTTGCCAAAGACCACAAGGCAGATCACGACTACTCAACGACTGCCCCATACTATTCAAGACTCGCACATCCAAACTCCACAAGGGCAGAGGCTCTTTTAGAGGCCATTACGGACGCGCCAACGGTGGTATACAATTCGGGTCTCTCGGCTTTCTTTGCAGCAATTATCCACTTCAATCCAAAAACTGTTGCCATTGGCGATGGCTACCATGGCTGTCATGGTATTCTTCACCTTTTGGAGAGAAACTACAATGTCAAAGTCGTTACTCTAGACCAATTGGACCAATTGAAGGAAGGTGACGTGATTCATTTGGAAACTCCTGAAAACCCCTACTCAAAAGTTCACGACATCTTCTACTATGCTGAACAGGCTAAGAAGATTGGTGCAAAACTTCTTGTTGACTCCACTTTTGCTCCCCCACCACTTTCCAACCCATTAACTAACGGCGCTGACATGGTGCTACACTCTGCGACTAAATATTTTGGTGGCCACTCAGATCTCTTAGCTGGTGCTCTTGTGACTAAGGATCATAATGTCAAGCTTCAATTAGTCAAAGATAGAATCTTTCTTGGCACCAACATCGCCAATTTAGAAGCTTATCTACTCTTGAGAGCGTTGAGAACTTACGAGCTGAGAATTACTCAACAGAGCAAGACCGCCACTGAAATCGTTAAGTACTTGACAGAAAACAAGGACAAGTATCCAAAGCTAAAGAAGATTCATCACTCTTCTTTGCAAAAGGAAGATTTTGTGGCAAAGCAATTGGTTGGAGGCCATGCTCCTGTCTTCTCTATTGAACTAACTAATGCCGATGATGCAAAAAGTCTTCCATCAAAGCTGAAATACTTCCAGCATGCTACCTCTCTTGGTGGTGTTGAGTCTTTGATTGAATACAGAGCACTTTCAGATCCTGGCGCTCCTTTAACTCTCTTGAGAGTTTCTTGTGGTGTTGAAAATGTTGAAGATTTGATAGCTGATTTAGATCATGCTCTTACTCGTTAATCTGAAGTATCTTCAAAGTTCTTTGTCGTCTTATCTATCTCCATAAAAAAGCTTGAACCGTTCAAGTATAGCTAGAAGTTATAAAACACATTATTTTTTATTAATATTAAAATTTCTGTACAGGAAATCTTGAAGTTATCAGCACCCCTCTTCTTGCAGTAAACTTACTGGCGTAGAATCAATCTCTATATATGTTGTTCTACAAAGCAACAAAAAAGAGGTAAATATCTACTTTTCATTTCTAAAAACAAATCACCAGAGATATCAAACAATTAGGTTTAATACTTGAAAAGAGAACAAAATATGAAAACACTAAATAGAGGAAGAAGTGTTAGATTATCTTTTGTGTCATTCATGACCACTAACTTAGCATCTTGAAGAATCTGAAAAGCTAGGTGGTTTCAAATGCTCATGCATCTTGAATGAGATGAGGGTCGCGATTTACAGTTCGGTGCTATCACCAAAATGCACACCTCTTCTAAATAAAGAAAAGATAAAGACTCTTGCCATCAGTCTGATGAGTGATAACAGTGACAGTATCCGAAGGATAAATGAAATATCACCAATGGAAACCATAAAGCGTAAACGTGGTAGACCAAAGAAGATTGCATCGGCTGACAATAATACTGCTAAACCAAAACAAAGGAAAACAAAGTCTAAGACTGCCACAGAAACTGATAGTGCAGCCAAGGAGCTTCAATCAATTGCAGTTGAACTTGGTTGGAACATTCAGGATGAAGACACAGCTTCGCCTCCGGCCACTAAAAGAAGGCCGAGGCAATCGCCTTCGCTATCATCAAACATTTCCGCTAAAGAGTTCGAATCAAACTATAGCAACCTGAAAAATCCTTTGGCTTTGTATGGCTCAACAAGATCAACATCCAATTTTGATATCAGGCTACTGCATTTTCACGGCCTCAACTCAGACTATGCCAAAAATCTAAAACTGATTTTCAATAACTCCTTAGATACAGCTATTTTACCACTGCGAAAGGAACACACTACAATCGATGAGGATGTTAATAATGAAGAGCTTCCAAAACTAAAAGAAGTTACGCTTACCAATGTCAAAGATACAGACTTTCTTGGTTTAAACAGAGAAATTGATTTAACTTTCAATAACGATGAGGAAAATAATGCTAACTTAAATAAAATTGGTGCCAACGGTATCAGAGTGTTTCCGAAAAACGAATCAACGCTGAGGTTAGGGTTTGTTTTTAACACAGGTGGTTTCCCATTACTGGCCAAATGGTATCCTCGGGTAATCGGTGGTAAAAAATACCTATTTGTGAACCTTGTTAAAGATGTCACTTCAAACGATTTGTCTGAAGCCAACTTTGGTTCAAAATCAGTATCATTTTTGAATATCTATGAATGTTCCTTTTCCAATGAGCATGGTTCGCCTTTCCAGTTGCATAAATCAATTCAATTAGATTTTCATTTGAAAGAGATTCACTTCATTACCAATAAAGATGAAGGTATCCTACTAAATGTTTTATCAAATGGTACAATTGATATTCTTAAATTCAGACATCAGGAATTTTTTAAACTCAGTTCTAAGAAAAATAAACATGTTAAACTTAGTAAGCCGTCATTGAATTTAATGTTGCCATCAAATCTACGTTCCAATATAACTTGTGCAACAATTTTATCAAATTCAGAAATTTTGGTCGGCGGTACTTACGGGCTACTTGCAAGGTATTCCTTGCTAGATTCATCGATGTCACCTGGAATAGTTCCAATATTTGTCCAGTCTACTCGCTTGCCTACAATAACATCAGTTACATCATCTCTTAATGGTGAAAAAGACGGGCCAATTTTAATAACAAGTTTAGATTCGCATTGTTATCTCATTCCACAACTGAAAGCTTTTACACCTTTAACATTAACAGATTGTGGATCGACAAGAGATTTTATATTCAACCAAAGAGTCCTCTATTTGAAATTGTACCAATCATTTGCGGTCTGTGATTGGCCTGTTGCAATTAAATCCATTAGTAATAGAGATCCTATTAATTGTCAACGAGCAAAAATTGGTGGTAATGGAGAAATATGGTGCATTGGAGAACAAATTGACTCGAGCTATAATGGGGTGATCTCAATCGGCCTTTCAAATGGCTCAGTGAAGTTGATCAATATTTGGAACTACTTTGCTAATGAAGATAGAAAACTTGATCCAATTTCAATCAGAGTGTTGAAATTGAGCAAAATTGAGAAGAAATTCAATTTGGATTTATCATATGAAATAAACTCGAGTTCAACGGCATTAAATGAAGGCATAAGAAAAAATATGAAAAACACTGATGATCTTAATAACAGCAATAGAGACATTAAGATTACAAATGACAATGATATTTGTTTATTATCAACAAGTCTTTTGGGCAATACATTGATGTCTGTTTGGGGTAATGGGCTGATATCAATTGAAAACATTATATATTAGACCAAGTTATATAAAAAGAAGATAAACCTTTAATTCTAGCAAAATAAATGGCTTCATAGGTTACCAATAAGTATTAAATTTGTAACCTTCACTGTAATTTCTCAAACCGCCCTTTAGATCTTTGACATTAGTATAGCCATTTGATTTTAAGAATTTAGTAGCTAGTTGAGAAGCGTTACCAAATCTACAAAGTACCAAAACTGACCTTTTGTCTTCATCGTCAACCTCACCAAAGATATCAACCAGCTGATCCTTCTCCAACTTCTGTAACTGTTTCAATGGTATATTAACGCAATTATCGATTTTGGAGATCTCGTATTGTTCTTTAGGTCTAACATCCAGAACTATCTTTGCATTTGACATTGCGTAAACAAACTCGTCTCTTTCAAGTCTCTCTGATTCACTCAAAACATTGAAGTTTCTTTTACCACACCATTGACCATAATCCAATTCCTGAATCAAAGACTGATTGAGTTCCCCATTTGAACAAATACAATTTGGTTGTTTGGCTCTCATTTTGAAATTACGTAAAGATTGCTGAGGACCATAACCAACAAACATTGATAAAAATGGCTGAAACTCATTTGATTTATAGTAGTCGGTTAAAATTTTGGTAGTTTCTGTGGCCATCATAACACCAACTAAGCCGACACACGATCCAATGACACCGGCATCAGAACAAGAGCTAACAGTTTCAGGTTTTGGCGGATTTGGATGAAAGCATCTGTAACAGGGACCCTTATTTGAAGGATAGTTTAAGATGCTCAGTTGACCGTCAGATTTGACTGCAGATGCACTGATTAAAGGCTTTTCGTAAATACAGCAAAGGTCTGAAATGATATATCTCGTTGTTGGATTATCCGTACAATCAAGAACCAAATCGTAATTTCTGACAATCTCACCACCAGTTAATGGGTTGATGGGTTCGTTATGGGTTGTCACTTTAACATTTGGGTTTAGTGCTTGGATTCTCTTTCTCGCACTTTCACATTTCAACATGCCAACAGTGGAGGTGTCGTGAATGACTTGTCTATGTAAATTGGTAATTTCCACGGAATCAAAGTCCTGAATACCAATGTGGCCAACACCAGCAGCACCAAGATATAGCAAGGCAGATGATCCCAAACCACCGGCACCAATAACTAGAATAGATGAATTTTTCAGTTTAAGCTGGCCAGTCAAGGCGTCAAATTCAGGAACCTGCATTTGACGACCATACCGACGGTATTCTTCTTCAGTGAGCTGCTGTTTAGTCATTAAAGTATAGTTTCAGAAACAACTACAGAGGGGTATAGGAAGTTGAGATCTTGAAGATAGTGGTGAGGTTTATAGGAGACAAAAATTTTCGGATCAGAAGAAATGCTTTTAAGTATGGAGGGAATATCAAAAGAGTATAAATTAGTAGATAAGTTTATAACCATTAGCAATATTTGTGAGTGAATAGGGGAGGCGCCAGATATGTTTACACAACTTTTTGCTTGACAAAAAAGTTCTTTAGGTAGAACATCTGGTAGCAACCAGTTGCGATCAAGACCACCAATTGAATGATAGTCCACTTGACGGCCCTGGAGTTGACATGTTCACTGATGTCCCTGAAAGCTGCTTCTTTGAATCTCATGGAAGACAAATCTCTCTTGATGTCGGTCAACTGCTTCACCAAGTCGTTTGTTCTTGTCGTCAAAAACGACACCTCCTTTTCCTTTCTCGTGTCAACATACTTGTCAGCCTCGCCAACCACCAAGTCAAAAAATACTCTGTGCTTCGCCTTGCTTGACCAGTTCGTGTGTCTTGGCGTGATACAGAACTTGTGCTCACCTGAGTCTAATGAAGTGAATGTGAACTGGCCCTTTGGCGAGTTCTTTTGCGCCACCACTCTGTGATTGTTGTCAAAAGTTTCGTCCACCGTGATTTCCAATTTCAAGTTATTTGGGTTCTCAATGTAGTCATTGGACTCACTAGACCATTCGTAAACCGCGTATTTACCAACTGCAATAGTATCCACGGGCAAATCCTCAAAGAAACACGTCGTGTCATCCGTATTGGTGTAGAAATGCAGTGCGCTACTTACCAATGGCAGCAATGCTAACGAGAAAAGTGAAAGTTTCATTGCTTTTCCAATTTGTTTGTTCAAATAAAGAAGAAAGAGGACACCTTTGATCTTCATCAAGGTGATTGTTATTTGTTTTTTTTTTCCATCGAAGGTGAACAAAAAAAATGTAGAGAAAATTCATGCGCCACTTTCTGCTTACGTAATCAAATCGCATATGTGGCGCGTGTGCTTACGTAATTAGGAGTGGCTGGTGTTTGTGGCGCATTATTTATTTTCAAAAATTTTTCAAATCTGCAACTAAAGAAAAAAAATTTTTTTCTTAGCATCTCTATAGCTTATATATAAATTTACATATACAAAACTACACAAGAGAATAGTCAATTATGTCAAAAGCAGAAAACGACCCACGTTTCAAAAAGGTGTTTTCAGATCCAAGGTACAGACATGCAAAGAAGAATAAGAATAAGATTGAAATTGACGATCGTTTCAGAAAGGAAGATTTGATTGTCAATAAATCTAAAGCAAAGGTTGATAAGTATGGTAGAAAATTAAAGAACAACGACAATGAGTTGACAAAGACATTTGATGAATTGTATAAAAGGCAAGAGGAGGAAAGTGAAGAAGAAGGGGAGGAAAAAGAAGAAGAAGAAGAAGATAGCGAGGAAGATGATGATAGTAGTAGTAGTGGTGATAGTGAGTTAGAAGTTGACGATCTTCTAGCTAAAGCAAGAGGTTTAGTAGAGTCAGGAGATGAAAGTTCTGATGAGTCGTCCGATGAAGAAGTACAGCTAGATTCTGGAGTGGAAGACGACGAAGAAGAGGAAACCAAGGAGTCCATTCCTGAGCACGAACCAACAAAAAGATTTGCGGCAGTGAATTTAGATTGGGATAACCTGAATTCCACTGACCTGTTTGCCACCTTCTCTTCATTTTTGCCTAAGGATGGCTACATCCAGCAAGTACAGATTTTCAAGTCTGAGTATGGTAAGCAAAAACTGGAGCACGAAGACATGCATGGTCCCCCAACAGAAATTTTTAACACCGGTAGTGAAAAGAAGAATGAAGATACCAACAAGCAAGAAGACTCTGATGATGCTGAAGTCGAAGAAGAAGAAGAGGAGGAGGAGGAGGAAGAAGAAGAAATTGACATTGCAAGCGCTAGTAAGAAATTATTCAAAGAATCTAATGAAGAAGATATGGAATTCAACACCAGCGCACTTCGAAAGTACCAAATGGATAGATTACGTTACTACTATGCTGTAGTCACATTTAACAATGTCGAAACATCCCAGCACGTTTACCAGCTATGTGACAGTACCGAATTTGAAAGTACTGGTAATTTTTTTGATTTGAGGTATATTCCAGATGAGATGGAATTTGATCACCAAGATCTCAGAGATCAATGTAAAGACGTACCATCAAACTATAAGCCAACTGAATTTTCAACGGATGCTCTAAGGTCAAGCAAGCCAAAATTGACTTGGGATGAAACCCCGGCGGAAAGAGTCCAATTTATCAACAGGGCATTCAAACAAACTGAATTAGAAGACATGGATTTTGATGCTTACTTGGCAAGTGATAGTGAAAACGATGATGAGGAAGAAAAAGGTAACATCAATAAATACAAGACTTTGGTCAGTGGACTGATCAACAAAAATAAAAAGCAATCTTCTAATCGTGACGGAGATGTCACTGATAATGAAAATCTTGAGGTTGCTGATAACAGTGATGATGATGATGACGACGTTGATATAGAGTTCACTTTTACTCCTGGATTAACTGGTGATAATAAGTCAAATGATTCTGAAAGCAAGGAAGAATCCATCATTGACAAGATGAAGAGGAAGGAAAAGGACCGTAAGAAGGCTAGAAAGGAGAAAATCAAAGAACTAAAGGAAAAAGCACGTAATAAGAAAAAGAACAAGAAGAAATCATTGTCGCACGGAGATGAACCATTGGTCATTGCAGGAGATGTTGCAGGGGATGAGAAAGAACCACAGCATTTCAGCCAAAAGGACATCGAAAAGCTCAAGAAATTAGAAAATAAAAAGAGAAAAAATGCAAAGCAGAAGAGGAAGGAAGCAGAGTTGAAAGAAAGAGTTGGTGACAATAGAAAGGACGTTGAAGTTGACGAGAGATTTAAGGAAATGTTTGAAGGTCATGAGTTCGTTGGTGGTAGTGAAACCGTTAAAAAGATGAGAAAGGAATACAAAAGAAAGAGAGACGATTCTGATGAGAAGAATTCTGACGCTAAGTTGAACGGACTCGTTAATAAAATTAAAAAGCAAAGAAAGTAACTTTTCTCAGTCACTTCAATTACAATGTTTTGAACTGCTATATAAATATTTGAATCTGTGTACATATATGTAACCTACTATTGTAACAATATCTTTATCGTACAGATAAAAAAAACCTAATCACAATAGAAGCAAATTGAAAAAAAATAAAATAAATGTTACACTTTTTTGCCATAAACTTTTTGTTAAATGATTAACTAGATATACATTTTCAAGAATTATGGGTAATGCAGTGTCAGGACAGCAAAATAATGAAGAAGAGATTTTTATCAGCGAAAAGATTGAAAGAGAGACTTTGAGGAGGGAAGTATTCAACGATTTCAAAAGAGTTTGTAACCCAATTGACATGATTCAAATATCGAGAAATTTACCCTTCAGTAAAGATAACACAAAACTCAATGAGACTATAACTAAGGAACAACTGTTTAAAGTTTTAAATATACCACTAGATAATAAGTTTCTATGGAATTTTATCAAAGTGTGTACAAATTGGCCAAATTTTTCAAATATGAAAGACATCAGTGGAACGATTTCCTTAAAAGAGCTTATCGTTTGCTATGTGTTATTAGGACATGGAATTGATAAACTGAATCTGAAAACCCCTTTGATTAAGTTGGTTTGGCTGAGTTTAATGGAGTTAGATAATCTGGAAGGGTCCGAGGATGATACAACGGATGTTATTGTTGATAATCGGAATAGAATTCAATGGCATTTGTTACCTCTTGTTCAATCATTTGATGAAATTGAAATGGCAGATATCCAGAAAGCGAAATTTAGAGACATGCTTAAATTCCTGTTGCCAATGTTGTGTAAAAGTGGCGACGAAATAAACAGTGTTGAACTAAATGAAACCAATTTTAAAAGCTCAGTTAAAAGCATTTTAGATACCCTATTTTCAGATAGAGAATCATTAGTCTTTGAAAAATTTGAAATGTGTTTGCTTTCCTGCATGCCGAGATTACTTGAGCCTTTGCAATCAATATTAGATCCAATCACCAGACAAGAATTGAAAATCTGTGATATTTCGAACCTCAAAAAGTGTAAAATAATGACAACACCCATCTTCTCCCAGTTGAACACCATCAGAATTTGTGACAAAAATATAATGATGTTGTATGTGGGTTCACAAATGGGATTTTCAATCCGATCATTACAAACGCATATATTCAAGTACAGAGCACCGACATTGGTATTGATAAAGGGTAGGATCCAACGGAATTTTGACAAATACAAGTCCCCATTTTTTAAGACTTTCCCTAAAAGTATAAACGAGAAAAGTGATGGAAACGATGCTGATAATGGCAATAGTAAATATATTATATTGGGCATATATGTTGAGGAACCATGGCAGGTGAGTAACACTAAATCTTTCAGCAATGGCTCATGTGAGATTTACGAATTTCAACCCAAACAAGCATTAACCAAAATACCACTTAGTCAAGGTGGTGCTTATTTCAGCACGCTTGGATCAGGACTTGGCGTTGGCAGCAGGACTCCACCAACGAAAAGTAAGGTTGGAAGCCAAGGAATGAAATTCGGTGATAAATTGGACGGCAGTATCACTATTGACAACAGTCTTGAAGTTGGTAATTTCAGAAGGGCTGGTGAAGATCACTGGTTTAAAGTGGTAGAAGTTGAAGTTCATGGCATGGGAGGTATTGAAGAGCGAAAGGAACAAGAAGCGCAGTGGGAATGGGAGAGGAGGGAAGCCGAGCGCCGTAAGTACGTTGGTGATGTGGCTGAAGGACGTGCATTACTAGAATTAGCAGGTATCATTGGCCATTCAGAGAGTGGGGGATCCATTTGAAAAACGTCAGCCAGAGAAGATCTTATGCTGAGCATATTACCCAATCTGGTAATTCCACTATCGTCGGCACTCTACAGTCAAAAAATTTTTAGTTGTTCCCTCTAGCTTTTATAGAAGAGATGCAAAGAGAAGTCAGTAAGAATATTATATAGAAGCAGCAGATGATGGACAAAGGGAAGGATGATTCAGAAGATAAGGACCGTAAATCCCTTTCGTTTATTCATAAGTTATTTGATATGGTAGAAGCACCGGAGCTCGATCCGCTGATTAGATGGGCACCTAACAATCAATCATTTATCGTCATACCTAATGAACACTTTACGGAAGCTCTCAGTCAGTATTTTAAGCACGCTAACATTGCTAGCTTTATTAGACAATTGAACATGTATGGTTTTCATAAGGTGAGTGAATCGCAATCAGGAGAAAAGAAATCGAACTCGAACAATGTAGGTGTTGTTACTCCACAATGGGAGTTCCGTCATTCATTGGGAGCATTCAGGAGGGGTGATCTGGAGGGCTTGAAACTAGTAAAAAGAAGATCGTTCAAGCCAAATGGCAACAATGGTAATAGAAATAACAGCAGTGGTGGTGGTAGTAGTGGAATTAATGTTGGAAGTACTGTTCAGACGAATAACAGTAACAATCTCAACAATAAGAATCAAGGTGAAAATGATAATATTGAATTGGAAAAGGATGCCAAATTATACGATGCCCAAGAGCAATACGAATTTCAATCTTATACTCCACATAATAGATTGAAATCACTCGAAAACGATGCAGAAGGCGTGTACGAGCAACATCACAGTCAACAGCTAGGGCAATCAGGTCTCCCACAACAGCCGCAAAGTGGCCAACAAGCACAGCATGCCCCTCTTCAAATACAAATCGGTTCCTCACATCCGGGGGCTCCACAGCAAATAGCAACCCCAATGTACTCTGCTCCTCCTACCATGCTATATGGACAATGTGCGCCGCAAATTGCTGAACTACAATTGAAGTTAATGGAAACCAATAGGGCCTTAGATAGATTAACGAAAGTTAATGATATTTTTAAGGAAGAGCTGAATCTACTAAATTATGACATGGTTGGATTCATTGATTTAATCAAGGATCAGTACAAAGATGAAAAGCCATTCATAGAATTTCGTTCAAGGATATTGCAACGTTCAGCTACTAGAGATATGACAATTAAAAGGCTATCATTAAGCCATCCTAATGACGTGTGGGAAAAATCCAATAGTATAAGTTCGGGACCAATACACGCCCCACAAGCAAATTCATTCAGAATGGCCCAGGCTCAAATACCAATGACAGCTGGAACAGGAACAGTACCAGCGCAAATACCTTCACAACCAAATGGTACAGTTATACAGAATTTTGGTAGAAATCCTTCAACGACATCAATTACTTCAAATCCATATTTCAGTGTAGCTCCGACTACAAATCACTACTTCCCTGACTATTACTATCAGCATCAGGTACAGCAAGCACAATACAGAAACGCTAACCCTGTATCTGATGGGATTTTTGCGCATAAGGATATAAGGTACTCTACTAGCGCATCAGTGGGACAATTAAGGTCAAGAAACCCATCTGTCCATGATCCGTTGGCACCTAATCGACCACCATCCTCGCAAATTATCAATAATACAAGCAATACCAATAGCAATCAAGGGAACTTAATACCACAACTACAATCGCAAGTTCAGCAGCAACCTGTGATTGGTAATAATTTAGTGGTTAGCGTTCCTTCATCTCCGACTCCAACAGATGGAAGCAAAAGAAATAAAAGGTCAAGTGCAGTGTATGCAATGTTAAATAATGAAGAAGAGAATGGGAGCCCGAACCCCTTAAAAAAGGTGAAGAATTAGGCTCTGAAAAAAGAACATTTAATTTGAAAGAAAATGGAAAATATTACATTATTTTCAATCATAATATAAGAGAAAGATGAAAGGTCATTTAGAATCTTTTTCTGACATTTTCTAAATACAAATATATCTGCATATATTCATGGTTGTATGTTATAAGTAGGTAAAATAAAAAAATTGTGTATAATAGTGATTGTCTTAATGAAATTAATAAATTTAGAGTAATACTAAAGGTTAGGCTTACTATTTAATCTGTTTGGTTTCATTTATTGAAATATTATGTGCTCTATTCAGCATTTTGAAATAATCGTCACCGGAAAGGACATTGACCTCATCAATTAGTAATTCAAATGGTCCATACTGGCCATCAGCTATAGAAATACCAAATGATTTGATTCTGTCTTTCTCAAACTCAGATTGATGTTGAACTTGCACGGTGCCTCCTGTTGGTGAGTACAAATTCGTTTAAATTAATAAACAAATCTTGCCATTTACCGTTCAAATGTTCATGGGCAAACAGTCTATGCTGATAAAGATCAGTTCTGGACATCGTATCGGTTTGAATATTGACCATGAATTTCCGCTTTGGTGTTAGGTTGAGCACCTTCAAGTGCAAGACCTCAAAAGGAGACCAATCCCACCAAAAATTGGCTTGTGACTTGAATAGATAGAATGGTTTGAACTGTGCATTTGGATCCGGGTTTCTGTTCTTGGTCTTCATCATTGCCCATCCCGAGCTTTGGACCTTGTTGTCCACTGCTGGCAAAGATGGATTTAAGTTGCCATGGAAATGTCCTGATAATGGGGAATCGGACCCAGCTCTAAATGGTTCAAAGTAAGCCGTGGAAAATCCCTTGAGGATGTTATCGGCAGTGGTCTGAATCCTGCTGAACGTCTCAGGGCTCTTGAAGTTCAATATAGACAGTTTCATCACTGCTACAATTTCAAAAGATGGAAAAAAGGATCATGTGGATATCAAGATTTTCCACTCACGACTCAAAACTTCATAGTGTGTATGAACAAACATTGCAAAAATGAACAAATTAGTGATTCAATTTGGTCTCTTTGCCACACTTGTGGGTAATGCCGCTGGGCTGTATGGACTACTAGCCGGTGGAGGGTCTCTATGCCACCCATTACAGTGTTTGGTGCTTTTATTTGGCCTTTTTTGTTACTACAAACCCCAACTTCAACGTCTGAGAGCACTGTTTGTTCTAGACGTTGTTGTTTCAGCTCTAGTTGGGTTTGTCAGTTATGATCCACCTGCTAGCACGCAGCGTCTACATGCCCGTGTGGCAGCGGAACTTGCATCGCAATCTGCTTCTGAAGCCCTTGAACAAACCCTGTTTCTTGTCTTCGTTTGTCTCACTTTTGCTACTAAGGTTATACCTCTTTATTCTTTATACAAAGTTTAAATAAATTTAATAGTACACTGGCATGTCGGAACACTTGTTCGACAACTTTGGAGGCCTTATTGAGTCTCAGCAGCACCAGCATCGTATCACTAGAGACAAGGCAGATAGAGCCACTGTGAACCAAGTTTTGGACCCTAGAACGAAAAGATTTTTAAATGTTTTAAAAGGTAGAGGTGCTTTTTCTGAGCTTGGTGACTGTGTCTCTACTGGTAAGGAAGCTAATGTATACTCAGCAAAGGGTGATAGCGGTCTTTTGGCCATCAAAATCTACAAAACTTCCATTTTAGTGTTCAAAGACAGGTCAAAATATGTCATTGGAGAACATAGGTTTACTTCACAGTCAAAAAATCCACGTCAAATGGTTCAGCAGTGGGCAGAGAAAGAATTCAGAAACCTCAAAAGAATCTACTTGAATCCCATCATTAACTCGCCGGCTCCTGTTGATATCAAACAAAATGTCTTAGTTATGGAATACTTAACAATGAATAATGGTGATTCTCCTTCTCCTAAACTTAGAGATCATCCGTTCAAAGATGATGATGAGATTGGGCATTACTACTTGGAGATGTTAGTTTTGATGAGGGCTCTTTACCAAAGATGTAGTTTGGTTCACGCCGATTTGAGTGAGTACAACACTATTGTTCACAATGATAAATTATACGTCTTTGATGTTTCACAATCAGTGGAACCAAGTCATCCAATGGCTCTTGATTTCTTGAGAATGGACATCAAAAATATCAACGATTTCTTCTCAAGAACAAAGAAAATTAATGTTTACTCTGAGAGAGATATCTTTAACTACATCATTCAACCAGAAATTTCACCAAATGAGTCTCAAATCGAAAATGAGAATGAACTGAAATCTTCATGGTTAGAATACTTACAAAATTTACCTTTGAAATCTAACGAAGATGATGATTTCAATGATCAGATATTCAGATCGCTACATTTGATTACCTCTTTGCACCAATTGGATGAAGATGATTACTCAAATTTTAAAGAAATTGATACCCTTGGTGAATTAGTTGGAAGAGAAGAAGAAGAAAAAGAAGTTGACGAGGACGGCGAAGAAGATGAGGACGAAGATAGTGATGAGGACGACGGTGACGATGGGGATTCGGACGAAAACGGTGAAGACCTTTACGAAAAGGCCTCGCTGTCGACGGGTGCTTTAAGACAAAAGAAAAATCAAGATAAGTCACTCCTGAAAGCTGAAAAGGCAAAGATGAAAGAAGAAAAGAGAGAAAAGCGTAAGACCAAGATGAAGAAACATGTTAAAAAGAAGCTTGTCAAAAAAACAAGTAATAAGAGAAATGCAAATTAATTATTAAAATACACATACATACATTATTACACTCACTCACTTACTCACATGATTCGTGTCGCAGTTACCAATATCTAAGAGCATCTTTGTTTTTTGTATTCAGTTAAAACCCTTTCTTCAAAAAGAAAGCTTCTTCTTCTTCTTCTTCGTCTACTTTTATAGCTTTTGGTCTAATTTTATTGTTAAATTCATCATACTGTTCACCAAATATTGTAGCAAAGGTACCGCTTCTAACATTTCCAGTTATGTAACCCTCACCTGCGAGTTTCCATGCACTTTCCAACATCTTTATCCAATCTTTTTTATTCTCAATATGATCCCTTAAACTATCTAAAAATCGGTAAAGCTCATCGTTTGACATATTTTTCACAATTGGTCTAAAAAGTTCAATCTTGAATAATGGTTTTTCTTCTTTTTGCAATTCCTCTTCTTTCTCCTTTTCCGTTTGTTGTTCCTTGTCACATTTCCTATAATATAATTTTCTAAGACACCTAAACCAGATGTCAAAGACACTTTTATTTACGCCTGTTTCTAAAAGTATGTCATTTGGCAACACTCTAAATTGAATTCTTTCGTCACTGTCAACTGAAACCTCTTTCAGCGTCAATTTAAGATAATCATCGATTTGGATTATATTGGGGTTTAGAATAATCATCATTTCAATGATCAATAGACTGATACTTTTGTACGCTTTATCTATTAATTCAACTGTACCTCTTTTTTTCAACTTTTTATAAAAGTATTCAATTTTCTGTCTTTTCGGTTTCATTTTACATTGTTGCCTGATATCTTTAGTAATTATCATAATCTCACTCAAATTCCTAGTCAGTACCATGTTCAAAGAGTATATGCCAACAAGATGGTATCCCCATCCGGATGCATGAATAAAACTCATATCATCACTGTTAAAAACTGAGAGAAACTTGCTTATTTGACCTGAATGCACCATTGGATAATAAACTTCCTTTATTAATAAGTATACCTCACTGTTCTGTTTTAACGATTCTTGTAATCGTTCACAGTTAATAAAATCATTATCAAATTCACTAACCCATCGTAGACAAAATCTGAAAACAAATATTAAATGTCGAATGTTCAGAAATCTTTGTCTAAAACTTTTATCTTTCAATGTCCTCGTTAATGGGTCATAATCTTTTGTTAAAATAAATACAATCATCCTCATGATTCCTTGTTTTCTTTCATTAACTACATCGATTATCACGTCAACAAATCTTTGCCATATAGGTTTTTCTATCAAATCGTCAATTAAATCACTTTCATAACTTTGATAGTTATCGTATCCCG
Organism: Saturnispora dispora; assembly: GCA_003708095.3. Lineage (NCBI taxonomy): Eukaryota > Fungi > Ascomycota > Pichiomycetes > Pichiales > Pichiaceae > Saturnispora > Saturnispora dispora. The sequence goes on along the minus strand of PPND03000056.1, from coordinate 4,977 downwards.
TTAATTTTAATGATTCAAAAAAAGTTATCAATCTGCCAATAAGTTCTCCTATATTTGTTTTAGTCTTTGAACTACAATTCAAATTGAATGAAAAGTCACTCTGATCAGTCTCCTCTGTCAAATAAAACTTCAATAGTTTCCTCTTTTTCAACAATGTTGGAATGCAATTGTTATCTTTAAGTTTGATAAAGGATTCGTCGAATATTGCAACAAAGTCTTTATAATTGTTGCTTTCTCTCATATAATCACTACATTCTTTACTATCCCATTCAAATTCTTTAAAATAACTCAAGTCTTCTTTGTATTCAATCTGTACAGGTCCATTACTATCGTGTATATTTTGGAAATTCTCACTGACCTTACACAGTATGAAGCCTCTACTTATGAACTGGCAATACGCTCTTGCTATTGTGGATCTTGGCTTGTGAACTCTTGCATGCCTTATAATCTCTCTATAGGAACAGCCTGTTTTCCAACATTCATTGCACTTAAATCCATATTGTAAGCTGATCAGATATTCAGGTTCCATATTCGGTCTTATTATTAAGGTCCCATTACTTTCTTTTAAACTCTTGTCCAGAACATATTTGATATTCAGTGGATAGTTCTTCCTAGATTTAGAATCATTTTTATACGGAATATTGAACAGATCAAACCACCCACTAATAGTCATTTTCAAATTTTGTAAGTCTAGTGATTCTCCATATTGAAATTGACACTTGGCGTGTATCTGTTTCAAAGTTATCATTATTCGGTTACTGAGAAAGCAAAACGTTTCATTGTACTTGAAATCTTTAATTGATGCTATATGAACTAGGATTCCTTTTTCAACATTCAACACAATACCTAATACACAGGCATCACCCTTACTATAATATACTTTCCGACCGAGTTTTTTATTTATTATGCATATGAATTTCTCTATCTCCTGAACTTTATAACTTTCAAAATCATGGAACCTGTCCGTTAATCTTTCTCTTGGTTCCAATAACAAATTTTCGTATAGTAAATCATCGATATTGTCTTTGGTCTCTTTAACTTCTTTATTTGAAGCAGGCATTATCAGCTGACTAAAACAAAGGCTACTCGGTTAGCTCTTACACTTTTCAATCTTTAGTCTCTGCAATTGAAAAAAGTATATCAAAAATATGTAAAATTTTTCTAATCTGATCTTGTTGACACAATAACAAAAATTCACTAGGATACTGGATGCATTTTACCAAAGAGACATCATCCAGGACCCAGTTTTGAGACTTAGGTGTGCTTTGAACAATGCATGCAATTATTCAAACAGCAATAACCCAGATAAGATCATTTGTCACCCATATCATTTTACCGAATACTGTATTTTTTGGTAACTTTCTGGAGATGTAAGTACAAACTACCGTAGTAGTTATAACAATATGATCAACTATATCACAATAGGAAATTTGTGGGTCTCTTACGCAATCCCAGTTTATTATTTGTATTGCCAACATATTGAAAATGAGTAAATGTGGTTATCTACAATTTGACATGTCAGAACTTCTATATTATTCAGATCAAACTTCATAAGACGGAAGATAAAAATTCTGTTCGTTTAGGGTATACTTTTGCCAAACTAATTTAGAATGTTCCATTAGCAGACGCTGTTTGTGTTCTAAATAATAAGAGGTCCAAGACTCAAAATCAGAAAATCTAAATCTTCTATCACAGCTTTTAAATATGACAGAATAAAGTGTTATAAGTGCACTTAGTGAGGTGGTGGAACAGAAATATAAAATTCTTACTTTTGTATCTAAGTATTTGAAAATGTTCTCTTTTCAAAAATTCCACTAAATTTATAGTGAAATTTGTTGATTTTTTCTTTTCCTTTTATTGGGTATTAGAATGAGTGTCTCGTTTGATCAAATGGACCATATAAACAATATTATATCGTGAATTTTTACTCAATTTCAAGGATGTGAAACAATAATATGTTACAATTTTATGCAAGAGTATATTGCATATCATTGGCTTGCTTTGTACTATCATATCTTAAATCTATGAGTATTAGTCGTGACAGGGCACAGATATTAATATATATTAACTTCCCATGGTATTAGCACATTCATAAAATCATTTAAATTTTACTTCATATATTTTCATAACTGGAATTCACAGCAAGTCATTTTGCGACTTTGCCTCAATGTAAATTGACTTCAATTGTGAATTTGGGAAATATTGTTTTTCAGCATAAAAAGAATGAATTAGCCACAATCAAATTGAAGATATTAATATACAATTATCAAAGCATTTTCAAGAATGTCTGAAACTGTACTACTCCTTTCTATTTTAAACATAAATACTTTCTAATTTCAAAAGTTATTATTGTGATATGAAATATTCTTGGCTTAAAACTTGGCAAGTCTTTCTACAAAATAGAGCTAAACAGCAAATTATTTTTCTTTAGTATAAGGCTTGAGCCAGTAAGAATGTATCACCCTTACCTGGCAAAATCTGAAACTTTAGAAATTGAATATAGTGTCATTTTAAGTGTGTGAACTGGAAGAATTTGTGCTACAAAGTTAGATAAATATTAACAGAACTGAGATGTATCAATATAGCTGCTTTCATGAAAATGAAGACGTCGCAGCTTTTCTTGTATTGTACTTTGACTGTATGAACTAAATGCTTTTACCATTCAAAAACAATTATGTAACAATTGTTCTCTAGTAGCTGTTCTTGACTATGCATAGAAAAGCTGTTTGTATTTGTAGTTCCATTTGAGAAAATCATCAAATCAACTTATGGTTTGCTTATAGTTTCTTGAGTTAACAACGTAGCAAGGTAGTACTAAAGCGAAAAGTGCACACTTAATCTTTATTTATTGATTTGCTTTGTTTGATATTCATTCAAAGCCTATACTAAAGATTAAGTACCCCGTTTAGTGAATAAAAACTTACATTGCTATCACTCGGTTACCGCTAGCGTAATTGATATTTTTATATTTAACACGCCCGAGAAGTTGATAGTACTAAACGTTTATTGTTCAGTTAAATATTACGTGTAAAAGAATTTAAATCGATATGTGGCGAAGCAAACTGTCATATCATCATCAAACAATTGCTCTTTACTGTTGCCAATAATTCTTCAGCTCTAGTTTGTTTTGATTGAGAATCGGATGTATGCAAGGGAAGAACAGTAAGTTGTGGCAAAAAAACAAGATCCGACACATTATATGCAATATTGAGTTCGAAAAGATTTGATCAATTTGCATTGCCTTATGAGTATCAAGATATGTTATTCAAGCACTGCATTGAATCGCTTTTTGAGCGAATATAGCACGTACAGAAGATGCAAACTTCTCACATCGATTGAGATGGATACAACGCCTACTTTATCAACAAGTAAAAAACCCAAGTTGAAGCTCAAAGCGAACTGGAGGTACGAAAGTGTGTGGTATGAGCTATATGTTCAAGAAACTAAATTAAAATTTGGGGAATGCCATAATCGTTTTCATGTCGTAATCTGACAACAGAAATAAACAATATACTTGCGTCTGAATAAACCACAACGAATATAGCTAAGCAAATCAAAAACCAATGTTTTTCATATGTAATTATTTCGAATATTGAATTTCAAATCTCAAACTCTTATTGGCCTGAAGGGACATAAAAAACTGACAAAGAAAGGATATATTATTAAGTGCAATAAGAGATACTTATTTTGTTAATCATAAACTAGAGATGAAAATATGGTTCGCTAATTTTTACTACAATTTATGTTAAAATTGACTTAAAGAATCAATAAGTTGATATAAGTTAATCCAATTATTTACTCTAGAAAATTATATATGACTTATATAGTATAGTTTATCGTAAAATATATCGGTTCTTTTTTATTAATTCTCAGTTAATACATTCTCATGGATATTTCATATCGCTTAATGAAAGATTTTTTGCATGTAATAAAAGGAATAGAGTGTAGTTTGATCGTAACAGATTTGTCAAGTAAAATTTGTTATCCAGTATCTAAATTAAACTTGAAAAAAATTCTTTTCTTTTCTTCAGTTCTAAGTGAATGCATAGTAATAAAGCTCTAATATTTGAATGCACTTCATGCACAAGCCAGCCTTTTATACACAAAATTTAAATTAGAAAATGAACCATAGAATGTGGTTTTACATTACTGGATTATTCAAGTGAAACTTAAGTGCTCCAAGTAAAGGAAACCTAAAGAGTGTAATTTTCTAATTGATACAAATGATACATGTGTTACAATTTCCGTATAGCGGTAATAACGATTTAGTTTGCTTAAATAAAAAGTGTATACTAATTAATATAAATTAAAATGTGGGGACAGCCTTCTATATTAGAGATTACATTAGATTCTAGATCATCTAATAAATAATAAGAATCATCATTGTCTTGATCATTTCCTTTTAAGAATGGCATAATCAAAAAGGAAATTTAACTATTTGTTATGATTTAAAAGATAAATCCGCAGTTTATTGATTAAAAGAAAGATTAGGATATGGTAGTGTTTTAAAAATAAAGAATAAAAATGCTTTAAAATTAGTAATATCACATTCGGATGGATTAGTTAAAGTCTTAACTTTAATAAATGGAAAATTAAAATTAAAATATAATCAAGTAATGAGTAATGTATTATTAAATAATAATTTGGTTAATAAAAAATATTATTTAAATAATAAGGAATTTATTAAAGGTGATTTAAATGATTTTAATAATTATTGATTGGCAGGATTTATAGATGCGGAGTAAATATGCTCAGTGTCTTCTCTTATTATTTCAACAACATGAGGATGCAGATTAGAATTAGAAAGTTCATTTTCTTAAACTATGTTCTGAATGATTAATAAATTATGAAAGTATTATAAAGTAAAAGGTAAAATAGAGGCCTTTTATACACAAAATGTAAATTAGAATATAAACCGTAGTTCCGGTTCTAAATACCTAAATTAGTCAAGTGAAACTTTAATACAATAAGTAAAGT
>PPND03000055.1:0-35988 GCA_003708095.3 Saturnispora dispora | reverse complement strand
ATAGTTCTCTTGTCGATACCACCACACTTGAAAATCAAGTGACCGGTGGTGGTAGACTTACCAGCATCGACGTGACCAATAACGACGACGTTAACGTGTTGCTTTTCCTTACCCATTGTGAATGTATTAAGTTTAGTTAAAGAAAAATAAGAAGAAAGTGGTGATCAGAAAGGTTGAAAGAAAATTTTTCACTGTTCCTCCAACATGCAATTTTCCAGATTTTTCAAATGATGAAATTTGTTTCTTTTTTTTTCTAACTTGATTTTTTTGGGGCAAATTTTTGCACAGCCTCAAAACGTCACACTTTTATGCCGGGTAACCTCCACAGATCTAAGTTCTTATCATATTAACAAGATGTGTAAACGTCTAGATGTTAGAGAGTGAATTCTCTTCTAGTGCTTCCGCTTCTCTAGTATTAGCAAAGATATTAAAGCTGACTTCGCAGTGTCATTTGAGATTGTGGTTGCCTGGGTAGAGGGTGAAGAAGGACTTTTATTAAGTTTAGTCGCAACTATGCAAACCGAGAGTGAGTTTTGACATTAACTTCACGAGGATTTGAAGATGTCGGTCTTATCAAACTTGAGGCTCTTATAATCAAGATTATTTAATAAATGACACTTCAAAGCGAAATACTTAAGTATTGAACTTAAAACTACCTTGATTCTCAATATCTTCCCTATAATGTAAATTGAATAAATGTGAATGCTAGTTTTTTCTAAATGTTGTATTCATAAGTGCCGACTTTCAGAAAACAATTATAAGTCTAGTGTAATGTAGTGAATTAAATTAGTCTCTGTAACCCATTTCAACATCACGTTTAGCCATTTTGGACTCATAGTGGTATTTGGTGAGCGAGTAAACTTTATTGGCGCCAAAATAAACCACAATTGCAGCAAGAACAACACCTAGAAATATCACCCATACTGCACTGTCGTTGGCGTCGTTGGCAGTGGCACAGGCGTGTATTGTCCGCACTTCGAAGTGGTATGAACAGTTATTGAAGGACCCGAGGTAACTGACACGAGCTTTGGCCATCATCTCCCTGTCGCAAGTGAATGATAAAAGTGTCGATTTGTGAAGTGGCTGGCTGTTTCCATCAAGGAGGTTGTCACATTGGTCACCGTTTGTGTACTCTAAAACGAGTTTCTTACCACGGAACCTCAAGTCTGTAGACACCTGGCCAATGGAAACCTTGGAATTGTCACTGCCATTGGTGTAGTATGCACCAACGTTGGTCTTGTTGTTGGAGTTGTTGAAGTCAATGTCCTTCAATGTTTTGAGCTGCTTGAGCGGAGTGTGACAAATTCCAATGGAAAAGTTGTGGCCGTAGTCAAAGCCCTTGGCGTTCCACGCTTGTACCTCACCTTCCAATCCGAGTGCACCTAGAGGTCTCAAGTCGTAAAACTGGTTTGTGAACGGATTGACAATGGTACAAGGCTCCAAATGCTCTGCTTCGTGTTCTAATGACGCCAGCTCCTTTGTTGCGTCCTTGATACTCTGTCCAAGATGCTCTGTAGTGTCTAGGAACCTGTGAATCGTCTCTCCACTGCTCTCGCCAAATGCGTGTTCATAGGACAAGTCATGAAATAAGCTGTTCTCTTTGAGATCGTTATTTACCTCATTACCAGACGGCGACTCTATCGAGTAAAACGAAAGCACCACCACCAGTGCCAACACCGTCAGTATAAGTATAAAAGAGCGTGATTTTCTGAATATGAACATGGTAAACGCGTTAACTATGCAAAAGTCTCTCTTGAGCTGGGTTTGAGGAAGAGAGTGTGTGTGTTAAAAGTTGGCAACGCGCTGAAGGGCAAAGAGCTGCTCATCTTTACATCAATTGCATTCTAGTAGACAAAGGAAACTATGTTGAGGAATGAATGTAGTGGCAAGTGCAGCAACGTAGAGGGTGATGAAAAACCAAATGGTGACGGTCAAGGAATAGCAACAGGAAACGAAACTGTGGAGGAATTCGCCAAAATGCCATGTTTTACATCGAACATGATACCTTGTGGATCGCCTGTGAAGTCAATGAAGAGTGCAGCGCATGAGGGTGGTGTCGAACTAGTTAACATCAATGGGGTCTTTGCCAAGTCTGGGGACTACTTACCGTTGGATGCAAAAGATGCAACTAAAGTTGAAATTACAGAAGAGACCACTTCAGAGAGACACAATGATGAATGTAACAATGTACCAAAGGAAAACCCTAATGAAGTCAAAGAAACCGCTACAACAGAACGGCAAGGTAACGTTTTTACATCAGACTGTTCACTTAGCGTTGAAGATGAAGGCGAGCCTGTGAATGTTAACACCGAGCGTAATAGCGCATCAGAGGAACATAACAATAGATGTAAAGGTCCGCCACAAAAGGTCAACAAAGATGATTCAGAAAAGTTTGACATTGAATCAAGAATTGCAACCCAAAACAGAACTGCAACGTTTGAAAAAGACCACAAAAGCTTTGATAAGGCCTTTGTGCTGATGAGCGACGAAAAGCCAAGCAAGAACAAAGAAGACTCCTCAGTAAGGTACTTTTCCACTTCAGCCAGAAACTTTAAAGTTAGTTTGCCTAACGTTAACAGGGAGTCTGACTCGATCCAGGAATTAGTGAAAGCACTGGAAATTGATGAAAACAGGTTATTCGAGCAAAAGAAGGACCGTGGTCTACCCGGTGTTTACAACAAGGAGTCTAACTTTTATGTACACATACCTCAGGTCCCCTCATCGCCCTTGCTGAGACCCCAGTCCGTCTCAGGGGAAGACCAAATTTTACTACCACCAAGTGAACTTACAATCACAAGCGTCTCTGTGTATCCCCTCAAAGCGCGCAAGTTGGGTGAACACACCCATCAGAAAGGACAACGCTGGTACCAGCGTCTCTGGTTCCAGGATCGTCGCCGTTCCACCAATGGAGAGTGAAAGTCCGTTCGTGGTGGGTCGGTGGGTGCTGAGCACGTGATCTCATCGATTATGACGTGAGTCACGTTGGAAAATTTGAAAAATTGGAAGTTGCTATAAAAGAATTTGAAGAATTTGCAAAAGGTTAAGTTTTCATATTGAATTAACATTGAATAAGTTAAAAATGGCATTAAAAAAGGCAGGTGTTCTTGGTGCAACAGGTTCTGTTGGCCAACGTTTTATTTTATTGCTCTCTGAACATCCACAGTTTGAATTAGCTGTATTGGGAGCCTCTTCCAGATCTGCTGGTAAGAAGTACTCTGACGCATGTACCTGGAAGCAAACCGATTTGCTTCCAGAATCTGCAGCAGATTTAATTGTCACTGAATGTACTGCAGAAGCTTTCAAAGATTGTGACGTTGTTTTCTCAGGTTTGGATGCTGACTATGCAGGTCCTATTGAAAAGGCATTTGTCGAAGCTGGTTTAGTGGTTGTTTCCAATGCAAAGAATTACAGAAGAGAAGAAGACGTACCACTTTTGGTTCCAATCGCCAACACCGAACACTTGAAGATCATCGAGACCAGAGTCGCCAAGGCCAAGGCCGCTGGTGAAAAGAAGCCAGGTTTCATCATCTGTATTTCCAACTGTTCCACCGCTGGTTTGGTGGCGCCATTGAAGCCCCTCGTTGATCAGTTTGGTCCTTTGGAATACTTGACTGCAACTACCTTGCAAGCTATCTCAGGTGCTGGTTTCTCCCCGGGTATTCCAGGTATCGACATCCTTGACAACATTGTTCCATACATTTCTGGTGAAGAAGACAAGATTGAATGGGAGGCCAAGAAGATTTTGGGATCTGTTAACGCTACCAACGACGGTTTTGTCCTTGACGAACAGCTCAAGGTCTCTGCACAATGTAACAGAGTCGCTGTTTCTGACGGTCACACCGAATGTGTTTCTTTCAAATTCAAAAACCAACCTGCTCCTTCTCTTGAAGAACTGAAGGACTGTTTGAGGAACTACCAATGTGAAGCCAAGGTTCTTGGATGTCACTCTGCTCCTGAAAAGGCCATTCACGTTCTCGAACAACCGGACAGACCTCAACCTCGTCTTGACAGAAACAGAGATGCCGGTTACGGTGTCTCCGTTGGTAGAGTTCGTCCCGACCCTATCTTTGACTACAAGATGGTCATCCTTTCACACAACACCATCATTGGTGCCGCCGGTGCTGGTGTCCTTATTGGTGAATTGCTTTTAGCTAAAAACTTGATTTAAAGCTGTTTAATATGATGAATTTTTTTTATAGTTGTTGTTATTACTAATAAACTTTCTTAGATTTGTATGACTAATAGTGCTTGTATGTTATCATTGCCATCTAGTACTGCGTCTATTATTAATTGTTGGCATGTCATAGGTTTTTTTGTTATTATTTTATAGGGGGGAAAAAAGAAAATTAATATTTTTTGGTGTGTATCAACATATTGAGTCAAGTGTACTCTTAGTTAATAAACACATTATATTACAGAAGCACTATACCACTGTCTCTAGATGCCGTACACTGCACCCAATATGAAGGCCGGAAGCTCATTCAGCACTTTGATGTCTCATCATAACTCTAGCTCCCGGTTCTACCTGATGGACAACGACGATTCCACATCAAAAGAAAGCCTCGTGTCACAACAATCAGTTGAAGCCAGTGAAAAGCAACGCAGCTTTCCTCACAATCGACTGATGGTGTCTCGAAGCCCATCGGTGGCCTCTGTGGTAAACGCTGACAATGATGATCGCTTGGACAAATTGCTAAAATTTGTCACTGAATCACCTCAGTCTTACTCATACACGCTTATGTCAACAAACTCACTTGCATTGCGACTCAAAGTTCTCAAAAGATCAATCGAAATCCTTTTGACTAACCGTGAGCTCTTGAATTCGTCGTTGCAAACAATCCCTACAGAAATTCCTAATGACACCAGCAGACCTTCTTTTGACAGGAGAGCTTCCACTTCAACGTTACAGTCCTTGCTCTCAACGCATGTCGCGTCTGCTTCTGTATCATCATCAAGCGCAAACACGGTACCATCACCCAACACGCTAACTTTAGCTGGTAACACACAATCTGTTACCGTCAACAAATCCTTTTTAAAAGATTTGAGAGAATTCGTTGATATGTTGGAGCACGGTTTCGGTAATGATATGTCAAGCGATCAGCAAAAAACGATAATGACTCTACATAATCTTTCTCTTTCAAGTGTCGATAACATCGAAGCCAAAAACAGAAGAACGGAACTGCAAAGCCAGCTATTACACGCTTTGGCAATGCCTTTTGTTGAACAACAATATTCAATAGCTAAATCTCCATTATACACCGATTCAGAACTAGAAATGCAATCGCAGAGTTCGGTTAGACAAGTTCACTCGTCAGCCACCGGTAAAAATCAATCACCAAAGGCCATTTTCACTGTGAACGCACGCTCTCCATGGGACATCAAAAATATCAGCGATATTGGATTGCTAATGTTCGGTATATCCAAATCTTCTATTGGTAAAATAAATTTGATTGATCTGATATCCCCAAGATCAAGAAGTTTGGTCTATAAACGACTTCAGCGTTGTGTTGATTTGGTTTTCGATGGTGAAGTTATCGCCGTGAATCGAGAGAACATGGGTGTTGCATGGACTTCTATATGGGCAAAGAGAATCAATGACCGTATCTTCATGATTCTTGAGCAAATAAGCTGTGATACGATTGATGTCGTTATTGAAAGAACCAAAGAGCATATGGAAGATTACATAGTCCAGAACGTCATTCAGCAAAGTAATGGTTTATTTTCACAAAATTTAAGAAGTTTCAACTTAAATTACTTCTTACCAACAATCAGTAAGGCACTAGAATATGGCAAAGACGAGAATTTTATTTCAGAAGATGAAAGCTACTCAGATTCAAAACTTATCAATAAAGTAAGATATTTCACGTTAGGTGTTGAAAATGGTAAGTTCGTTCCAGCAGCTGTTACATCAGAGGCGCTAATTGAGCCTGATGAGAACTTCGAAACTTCAAACGTTGCTTCACGTATAAGAATAAATTTACATTCGTTGCCCTATATTGCAGGATCTTTTGTAATTTCTGCTAAGACACATCGTATCATGTCTTTCAATGAAGCGATTGCCAAAAATTTGTTTGGTAGAGCTGGTTTGAAAGATAATATAATTGATACCATTTTGCCAGGTTTCGATCAACTATTAAAAATTGCTGAAACGGAGAATCCAAACATGGTTAATCAAGAAGGTTTAGTTCTTCCAGAACATTATTTTAGAAAGTTAGTTGCATGGGGCAAAACAACTTATTCCAAAGAAAGGGAAACCGCATTTTTAAAATCCAAAGGTGTTAAAGGTTTACACAATGACGGTAATCCAATTACTGTTGACGTTCAACTGAGAGTGGCTCAAAAGGGAATTTATGTTCTTTGGATCACATTTTCAAGGTCTTCAACGGTTGCGATCCATGATGAAAATAAGACCGATCAAAAGAATTATAATGAAACAGCCAATATCAATCTGAGAAATATGCCATCGCAACTGCACTTGATGAGTATGCATAGAGATGATTCAAGCGATTTATCTAGAAATGCAAGTATCAAATCAATTTCTGGTACAACGAACAATACCACATCTAATTTAAATACACCAAGAATTGATTCATCATCGAGTTTAGTTTCTAGTAGTTCTTCATGGGATGAAAACAATAGTGTTGAATCAAAACACGTAGCAAAATCAGCAAATGATTTACTGAGAGAGGAGGAGTTATACCTTGAAGAATTGAGAGAAAAGTGCCCACACTTTCCTAAAAAAATAGGTGCTGAGAGAAGAAGTAAAACTGTTCACGATTTCAAAAATCTAAAAAATTTAGGTTCCGGGGCCTATGGTAAAGTTTGGCTTGGCAGACATCATGAGGATAAGGCCTATGAAGTCTGTATTAAATCAATTGTTAAAGAAAGAATCTTGGTAGACACTTGGGTTCGTGATAGAACTCTGGGAACAATACCTTCAGAAATTCAAATTCTATACACAATCTCGAAAAGTCCTCATGGAAACATACTTCGACTAGTAGATTTCTTTGAGGACAACGATTATTATCATATTGAGACTCTACCAATTAAAGATACAGTTGATCTTTATGATTTAATTGAATTGAAGAAAGATACAATGAATGAGAGAGAATGTGCATATATATTTTACCAAGTTGTTTCTGCAATGAATCATCTTCACAAAATGGGTATTATACATAGGGATATCAAGGACGAAAATATAATTATTGATGAAACTTATTCTGTTAAATTGATTGATTTTGGATCTTCTGCTTTCATTAAAGATGGACCATTCAAGGTATTTCTGGGCACACTAGAATATGCATCGCCAGAAGTATTGGATGGTTCATATTATGATGGTACAAAGCAAGACGTTTGGGCTGTTGGAGTTTTACTATTCACACTAGTATTTAAAGAAAATCCATTTTTACAAGTGGATGAAATTTTAGAGGCCAAAGTAAACTTCCCTTCTCATACTAAGGTCACTAACTCATGTGTGGAATTGATCGAAAAAATTTTGGTTGCGGAACCAAATGATAGACCTACTATGCAAGAGATTCTTGATCATAAATGGCTTGATGGGTTTAATAGTTCAAGTTGATAATTAAAGGGGTAATACATAAAAAAATGCAAAATCAAATAATATGGAAGCTGATGAAGAAGACATAACTTAATCACAGTTTGGGTTTTTATACTTAAAAGTAGCACTTTAATTTTAATTTTTTAAATGTCCTTCTTTTATAGCTTATATTAATAACTTAAAAAACTACACAAAGTAAATTTTTGTCCCTAAGTAGTTTTCAAATACTCTGAATGATAAAAGAAACATCTAATCCTTGAACCTTCAACTTATCCAAGGTCAATTTCAAAATTAGTAGACTTTGAGTCCAAACTGCAGAATCATGTTCGTAGTCAACTAACACATTGTCAATTTGATTCCTCAAACTTTCCATTTTGGATATTATCCAATCCACGACTTTCGTCGTATTCGGACATTGAGACTGAAATACCGCTTTATATTCATCCCAGGTTCTGAGGCAATATCCAACATAAATCAAACATATTTCTCTAACATAAGATAAAATAATTTGTGCGGCCATTGCTTCATTTCCATCACTTTCAGCAACTGCATTCACTGGACCTGCATTTGGGTTTTCAGTGGTTATAATAGTACTTGAGTTAGCATTGGTAGTTGGAGTTAATGGAGTTAGCATAATAGATTCTCTCTTTGTGTGCCTTTGCGAAGATTTTCTTATAGATGTTGTGTTTGAACCAAATCTCAACGTTGAAACTGAATGATTCAAATCTTTCTCCCTTTGTTGAAGCCAGTCATCCTGAGCCTTTATTAAATAGTTCTTGCCTAAAATTGAAAGAAGTTCCACTAAAGATTTTGCCTTTTCATCTTTGGAAACTATGTAGTTACCTAATTCATTTGACAATTTGGTGATCAGCTGCTCTTTAAGTTTGCTTGTCGCTTCCATTTTAATATCGTAGACAAGTGAAATATGCTGTGAAAGATCTTTAACTGTACTTGCTAGCAATTTTTCTAGTTGTTCGTCCAATGATTTTATAAATCCAACAGCAGAATCGTAGTTTCGTAGTGACATTGCTAGTGAAGAAGAGGTCAATAAATCATCAATCTGCTCTATCTTATTTTCTATGAGTTTAATAGATTCCAATGAAGTGTCAGTATTATTGATCTTAGCTGCTTCTAATGACATTCGTTTACTGTCAATTGACAATGCCCAACTTCTACGCTTATTGTGTTTTTTGGTGGCTAAGTATTCCTTTTTTGAAGACTTCAACGATTCAACCAAAGAATTGTATTCCAATGATTTATCTGTTTTTATAATAAAGGAGCTGTAGTCAGGAGTACTTAACATAACATTATATTCATCTTCTGACTGCTGATTCTTATTCAAGTTTGGTATTTGATCACCAGTAAGAATGTTTAATGTGTCGATCGGCCAACAATGACTGGCAAGTGACTTTTGAGCGCCATCCTTTGATTTGGATCTCGCAGCAATGACGATACAATCACTCAACACAACAATATGAAGAGGTCTGATTGCTTTATTTGAAATGATATTGAACTCCCACCATTTTTTTGATTCGTAAACAATTCGGCGATTTGACGAATTGGTGTTTGGTAAAACATCCATCAAATGATCGATTCTCATGTAAAGGTCTTTCAACGACGATGACCATTTGGATTGAAGGAAAAGCACAGAGTGTCTGTCGGCTGTCTTTGTGTCTTTGAGTACGTTCAATTGTGCATTATCCAATTGTAGATCAATCAACTGCGTCAAGCTATCAATGCTTGGCTTCATGTCTTTGAGCACAGACTTTGACAATTGAACAGCCGTGGCTACTGATAAAACCTGTGATACAGAGCTCTGGATGGCCTTCTTCAAGTCTGCCTCATTTTGGGCCTGCTGCTGGTTCAACGATGAATAGTATTCTGCAAATTCCGAAACGGTGGCATGGGCCAAAACAGAATCCACGTAACCAGCTGCCGAAAAGCTCTTATCTGCTAGCGTAGCTTCCAATATTGAGGGCTGTGGACCTCTGATAGAGAACCGACGTCGTGTGTTTTCCATACTATTAATGTGTATATAAAGAACTATTTATAAAGAAGGATGTTGTTTCAATTGGCTTAAAAGATCTTGAAGTTCTTCTAGCTGTTTGGGAGGTTTGATGTCACCCAGTTGAGATAACGTTTTGTAGTTCGCATGCACATGTTGCGACATCTCCTGTCTCGCCACCGCTGCTCTTGCATGGGCTTCTTGCACTATCGTTGATTCCATGTTTAATGTTCGAAGCTTACGTAACAATCATGGAAGAACTTGAGAAAAAGTCATCTTCAACATGTGTTTGTCTCTTTTAGATAACCGGTTATTTGTTATGGAGACCGTGTCTTTAAAGGCTTTAGAAGAGTGGCGTTTAGATGTTCCCAACGCATGTACCGTCACGGTTCAGCTATTGCAAGGGCAAGCTGAAATCATGGGTGTGGAACTGTCACCAAATCTTGAATACTCCATTGTGGGACCTCTGTATACTTCCATCGCCTCTTTCAGAGGCTGTACTTTTGAGTATGTGGCATCGAGCTCTTGCAACAACTATGTGTCAAGCGATGCTTATGTGTCGCCAGTTTTCAACCTTCACTGGGCTCTCAAAGCTAGCCCAATTCAACCTCAAAGGCTTCTAGTACTCGGTCAGAAAGATACTGGTAAAACCACCATGTGTCGAACTCTGGCTTCCTATATGCAAAGAGTATACTCTTACGATTCCGCATCCAATACTCTTCCTTATTTGGTCAATTTAGACCCACATTTACCTCATGTGTCAATCCCATCTCAACTATCCATAATCCCACTAAATTCCTCAATGTTGCCAGTCGGTCCTCTACTTGCAGATTCTGCCGGCACCACCCACATTTCTTCAATCACCACCCCTACTTTCCCTTTGATCTACAATAACGGATTCCACAATCATAAAGAAAATCCGACCATATACTCGAATGTGGTGTGCCAGGTGGCTGCTGATCTTAACAAGCGCCTTGGTGATGGTAAGAATTCCGTTATCATTGATACTCCGTCTTTTAACATTTCTGACTGGGCTATCATCGATGAAATTGTCACAAAATTCAAAGTTACTACAATCGTTGTACTTGCAAACGAACGTCTCGTGGTTGATCTTAAGAGAAAACTCAGTAATGCTGATGCTACTACTATTTTGAATTTGCCAAAATCATCTGGTGTCGTCGATAAAGACCCCAAGTATGAAAGAACATTGCAGCAATCTGCCATAAGGACATATTTTTACGGTTCACCAATAATGACTCAACCAAAGGGGACATATCAGGCTAGTTTGACCAACGCTGCTGCTAACGCAACGATGGCCACAACAGTGACCACATCAAATGCATCAAATACTCTCAATCCATACACCCTACATATAAATATTTCTGAATTGGTGTTTCTCAGACCAGTAGAAAACGTTGAATTTGATTCCAACATCGACCAAACAAAGACATTTGAAAAAATTGAGTCCCCTACCGAAATGGATTTAATAAATTGTATTTTGGCTCTTGTTGATGATGCAGACTTGAATGTTACCAACACTGATGATTTAATTCAAAGTGTTACCAAAAAATCGACACATGGATTTGCTTATGTTCAATCTGTAAATGAGCAAACCAAAAAGATAAAAGTATTGATTCCATCTCCTGTTAGGGCACTACCAACAAGAGTTGCTATTGTTACTGAAATGAGATATATCGAATAATGCAAATGTGTATTTAATATAAAATTTATAGAACAAAAAGTTATAGTAATAATTTAAGCCATGTAGTATATTTGAAAATTATCATAAAAATTAACCTGTATTGAAAAAACTATTTTAACATTGATCATTGGACTCCAATCATTCCTTCTTTTTTGGAACCAAAACCTTTTCATCTCCAGCTTGTAACTTGAAGATGGTGGTATCTTTCTCGTGTCTATCAATTCTAGCTTTTTCAAACCACTTCTTGAAATTGAACAATCCAGAGATAGAAAATCCATAAACTCTAAAGAGCCAGTAGCCTGCAAGCATAGCACCAAAGTTGAAGAAAATGTAAATCCAAGCAATACCAAAGTTTCTCCAATGTTGACTCCATTCAATACCATATTGCTTGACAACTTGAATTTGCTCAGTATATGGACAGTACTTACACTGAGAAGTCTCGGTTGGATTAGAAACATAACCACCATTGTTATCAATGTAAGCAGCTAAAAATGTACCACATGTTTCACCAGTTGGTGGATCCATGATATTATATTCGTCAAATGCACAAATTAACTGTCTATTGTGAAGAATAGCACCAACAAAAGCTTGAACAAAGTAAGTAAATGGTGAGACAACATACATGAAAGACCAGAATCTTGGTGACCATTTCTTTGGATTTAAAATACCACAGAAAAGCAACATAGATGCAAACAAATTAGAGTTGATCATTGATGCTGATGGAACATCTGGTGAGAAATATAAGATAGCCAAACCATACGAAATGAAATAAATTGGGAAAATTAGAACATAAATGAAGAAGAAGAAACCTGCATTAACCGCAGTACCTGAATATTGTGCTGGCCAATAGTAACAAATGAAGCAAACAAACTCACAAATAATTGACCATCCAACCTCAATGATTGTGTGACAAAGTAATAAACAGGACCAATGGAAAGTGTTAGAAAGTGCTTCTCTAACTTCATACAATTCTCTTGAATCAATTGCAAAAACGTGACATTGGTTAATCATAGCAAGTGAGATCAATAATAACATAAAGACAGATGAGAAGGCACCCTGTGCACCAGCAACAGTGTGGTCAAAACCAACATAAGATAAACCAACAAACAAAGCACAAAAGACACATTCTAAGAACTTAGCTCTAATATAAACTGGAGATCTCCAAAATTGCAAGTAGGTTCTCTTCAAAACAACCCATAATTGATGAGGATAAGATGTAGCGAAAGTAGCAGTCAAATCACCAGCATTATGGTTTTCAGGTCTTTGTGGTAGATCTCTGTGTAAAATATGAATATCTTCAGTAATTTGTGCACATTCAGGGGAGTTATTCCAAAGATCGGACCAATCTTGAGCAGCTGAAGCAGTAGCACCTGCACCAATACAGTTCAATATATATTCAGCAGGATTTTCACTAGTACCACACTTCACACCGGAATGCTGCTCAAAATACTCTAACATAGTAGAAGAGTTTGGACCAATATCACCAAAGTAAACGGTTTTACCACCTTTCTTCAATAAAAGCAATCTATCGAAAACTTCAAACAAAGTAGCTGATGGTTGATGGATGGTACACAAAATGGCTTGACCAGAATCAGCAAGTGCTCTCATAAACTGGACAATAGACCATGATGATTCGGAATCTAAACCAGATGTTGGTTCATCCAAGAATAACAAAAGAGATGGTTTAGCAACTAATTCAGTAGCAATTGAAAGCTTCTTTCTTTGTTCAACATTCAAACCTCTACCAATTTTACCAACCATAGCTTCTGCATATTTGTCCATACCTAAACAATTGATAATCTTTTCAACGTACTCATACTTCTCGGCTTGTGGCACCCCTTGTGGCTGTCTCAAGTCGGCTGCAAATTTAAGTGATTCTCTAACTGAGAATTCAGCCATATGCAAATCCTGTTGTTGAACATAACCTGTTCTTCTTTTAAAAGAGGAATCAAGTGGTCTACCGTTAACTAGCATGTCACCAGTGATAGTACCGAAAGAAATTCTTTGAGCCAAAACATTCAACAAGGTAGTTTTACCAGCACCGGATTCACCCATTAAAGCGGTCATAGTACCAGGCTTGACATAACCTTGAACGTTACAAAGCAATTGTCTGGTAGCACCTTCGTATGGAATAATATAGTCCAAGTTTTGCCATGAAAACACGTCAGCCTCAGCAATAATTTGCTTCAAATCTGCATTAGGACCATTCAATGCAAGCATCATTTCTTCTCTAGTAGCAACTTTACCATCCCATTCTTCACCTCCTGCTGCATCAGGCATGTGACCTCTCTTAAAAAGAAGCATATCACCACCACCTTCAACGTTCTTGACAAATTCGGACATGAACACATTAAGACCAATAAAACCAGCAGTCCAACAAACATTAACACCCCAGTACTTCCAAACGTTATGCCATCTAAAATCAAAATGTCTTAATAAATAGTTATTACCCAAGACAAAATCTTCACCTGCAATAGCACCAGGTAGATTACAGATTTGGTTTGCAAGAGAAACATTTTCGTAACCAGGACCAGAAGGAACAAATTGATAACATGGCATGATTCTACCATGAAATTCGGTACCCATCAAAGAGTAATAACAGTAGAACATAGGATTCAAGTAGTGGATCCATTTAATCCAATGATGCATCTTTGGTAATGGCAACATAAAACCTGCGTAAACACAAAGCATCAAAACCCATAAACCACCAACAGCATGCGCAGTAGTACCATCTTTAGTTAAAGTAGCAACCAATTTGAAGATAAATGACATACATTGTTGAATGGTCAACAAGAAAAGCATGAACATAAAGAAAGCACCAGCTGTGTGTTTCAAGTTAGGCATCCAGTAGGAAGTACATGCTAGAATGATAACAGCCACAGCTTTTGTTGGTAATTCTGTAATCATTTCTTGTAATGCTTCCGCAGACAAATGATACATTGTATAAGACTTTTGTTTAACAAGAATTCTTCTATTGGCAAAAGAGTTGGCAATTTCAGCAAGAGAAGTTAAAGCACAGAAAAGTAAGCAATAGAACAACATACCACCTCTGTTATAAGCACCAACAGTGGATTTTGGAATATGATAATACATTGAACCAACAACAAACCCCTTTGTTAAAAATGAAGACAAGTAAACCATAGTATAAGTAAAATCACCTTTTGTTCTTTGAAAACCTCTAATGATCAAGTACTTCAATTGTGCAAAGTAAGTAACGGTAAAAATCGACCTCTTTCTTTGACCACTTTGCTTTCTTTGAGAAGTTGCTAAAGCAAGTCTAGCTTTGGTTTCTTCAGCATTGTGGTTGGCAATGAAATCATTATACTGATGTTGCAATGCAGCATATTCAGGTGAAGCTATCCAGTATTCTTCAAACTCCTCAACACTGTCAGGAACTTTATTTTCGTAACCAGGCTTAACTTGTCTTGAAGAAGGTGAAGTAACTGCAGTCAAAAATTCAGGAGCTGTCATTCTACTTGGTTTGACATAACCCATTCTTTCAAAGTAGGCGACACCATCCTTAGCAGGACCCCAGTAAATTTGTCTACCCTTGTACACAACGGTGACTTTATCAAACAAATCATAAATATTTTGACCGGCTTGGTAAATAGCAACAAGTGCACCACAGTTTGACATATTAGTTGCAGTTCTTAAACATTGAGTAAATTCCAATGCAGTAGAAGCATCCAAACCTCTGGTTGCGTTATCGAAACAATAAAATGAAGCACCCATTGATAAAGCTTCAACAATAGAAACTCTCTTTCTCTCACCACCAGAAACACCTCTAACAAAATCGTTACCAACTCTAGTGGAGTATGTGTGCGTCAAACCAAAAACAGTACACCATAGTCTAAGCATGTTATCAACGTATTCTTCTCTGGACATACCATCCACTCTCAAAGCTGGAGTCTTGACTCTCAAGGCAAATTGAACAGTTTCCTTGACAGTGATGTAAGGGAAGTGAAAGTCAAGTTCAGGATTGTACACAATGTATCCCTTGTACTTTTTCATCATTTCTTCTTGGTCTAAACCATCGTAGGAGAACTCACCTTCAACTTTTGAGAAGTTTTCAATTTCACCGGCACAAGCTTTAAGAAGAGTAGAACAACCAGCACCAGGCTTACCTAGCGCTAGAACTAGTTCACCTGGTTCAATGATACCCATAAAGTCCTTAATAATTTTTCTTTGCAGCTGGTTGTCCTTCTTGAACAACTTTACTGGCCATTTCCAAGCATCTCTGAGCATCTCAGTAACAGAAGGACCGTATGCAGCGGAGGCATCGATACCCCAACAAGTTAAGTCCTTAAAGGCAACACCAGATGACGCCGATTCAATACCCTGTTCGTCAGACTTGTCATGGAGGTACTTCAAAAGCAGTTTCAAGTCAAAGTTATCAGGATTGATTTCAAAGTGGTCCAAATCCGCCTTGGTCTTCGTGGAAAGAACTCTAGCAAGTGACGCAATCCTGTCGACACCTTCAGGAGTGGACAAGATTCTGGATAGATGTTGCGAAAGGTTGTCGTCTCTGTTCTGTGCCTCCGCATCGTCGATTGGGTTAAATTCCTTAACGTCCGTTTGGACATTAGAGTCAATGGATGCAGTATCCTCACTCATTGTATATGCCTGTTAAAAAGCAAGGTCTACTAAGCTGAAAGATTGTCTGTGTCCAAGTGCTGTCAATAAGCAGTGGGATCCTATCTTCCTTATATATATATATTATGTATCAAAGCGATCCGTTTGAGGGACTTTATCGTATTTATAGCATTACATACGTAGACGCACCAATTTGTGTAAATGGCAGTCACTGTTTACAAACTAAAGCCCCGGTTGCACGCATATCTCTGCTCTTTTGTTTGGAAAACACGCGGGTAGCCGTTTTGATAGGTGCGTTAATTTGCTAAGCAAAAATAGATCTCAGAAAACCACACACAAAAAATGCCATCTTGGTGGAAGCGCCGGGAAAAACAGAAGTGTTGATAATTTCACGTATATCAAGTAAGCCCTCAAGTGACTTCAGCTTATCTTCTTTTCATTAATTACCTACTACTCAAACACACATCAATGAAATGGCTCTTCTAATTATGGCCTTTACTGACAGCTTTATCTTTACGCGTACTGCTTATCATTAATCCCTCATGGTGCCGTGAACGTAACTCTTGAGGCTGTGTTTGAGGTTGAGATTGATCTCGGATACCATGGGTAGCTATGTAATTAATAAAGCTGTTACAGCCAGGTGCTAGCTAACACGGGTGCCTAATAACAGGCTGTGTATTCCGCTTCGCCACTGCTCATTTCTATGTTGCGCACTAAAGCCATATCACGTGACATGCACATGCTCAGCGGCAAAATTCACAAAGCGCTGAGCAATTGTTGGACTCTTCATTTCTCGATTTAAAAAGATGACTCCAGGTGATTCATGCTGACAATTTTGTTGGCCCACAGCGAAACGCTCATGAGAGGAAAAACGTTGTATCTGGAAATGGGTGATTTGACATTGGTGGTTCCTGTTTTACTTGTTTGTATTGCGACCTTTCTTCATTGAGTTTGTTCCAGTGTGTTGACAGAAATTTTTTAACTTTGTAATAGTAATGTCGTTATCAAAACTTCAGTTCATTAGAACGTTGGCTTCTAATGCTACCACGCAAAGATATCCATCGAACATTCTGCAGTTTGCTAAGAGTGTCAAAAAACCGGTTCATGACTGGACCAAGGAGGAGATCAAGGAAATCTATCACACTCCACTCATGGAGTTGGTCTTCTCAGCTCAAACCCAGCACAGAAGGTTCAATGATCCGACTAAGATCCAATTGTGCACGTTGATGAACATCAAGTCTGGTGGTTGTACAGAAGACTGCAAGTACTGTGCACAATCTTCTAGGTACAACACCGGAGTGGAGGCGGAGAAGATGGTTCCTGTTGATGTTGTTATTGAAGCCGCTAAGGAAGCCAAAGCAAATGGTTCCACCAGATTCTGTCTAGGTTCAGCATGGAGAGAAATGAAGGGTCGTAAAAGTGCGCTTAAGAGGATAGGAGAAATGGTCAAGGCTGTCAATGACATGGGTATGGAAAGTTGTGTTACCCTCGGTATGATTGAAAAGGACCAATTGCAGTCCTTGAAGGAGTCAGGCTTAACCGCGTACAATCATAATATCGATACTTCCAGGGAACACTACCCTAACGTCATTTCAACCAGAACTTACGATGACAGATTGAAAACTATTGACAATGTTCAGAAGGTTGGTATCGGTGCTTGCACTGGTGGTATTTTGGGTCTTGGAGAAACTGAAGACGACCACATTGGTTTTCTTTACACTTTGGCCACCATGGAAAAGCATCCTGAAAGTTTACCAATTAATAGATTGATTGCAATTAAGGGTACCCCAATGCATGCTGACTTGGAAAAGAGCGGCAAAAAGCTTCAATTCGACGAAATCCTTAGAACAGTTGCAACGGCCAGATTGATCATGCCAGAGTCTATTATTCGTTTGGCCGCAGGTAGATACACAATGAAGGAAACTGAGCAATTTCTTTGTTTTATGGCTGGTTGTAATGCCATTTTCACTGGTAAGAAGATGTTGACCACTATGTGTACCGGCTGGGAAGAAGACAAAAATATGCTTGCTAAATGGGGTTTTGAGCCTTTGAAAAGTTTCACCAAGCCAACTCTTCGTGTCGAAAAAGAAGAAAACTCTGATGATTCTCTTTTGGCTGAAAAGGATGATCATACCCAACCAGGTTTCAAAAGGTATTCACTTTAAATTTTTACTATATTGAAACTTATTATTTACTTAATTACTTTATCTACTTTTATTTAATTTCACTTTATTTGACTGATGAGTGACCTTGAAAATGAAGATTGGTAGGTCCAAATGATAAAGACATTACTATCTATATGCCAATAAGATTACCAAAGTCATGGTAGTATTGGATAAGTGTATTTAGCTATTCTCACAAACTGTGTAATACTTGTATTTGAATATTTGAAAATCAGGAGTCTTTTTTAATGGCAGTTGATGTTGTTTATCCATGTTTGCAAACTTTTTGTAACATCGCATGCCCTGATAACTATCAAAGAGATACGAAATTTGGGTATTGTTCTTAGGTCAACTTTTTGCAAAATGCACACGTGTGTATTCACATCATATAATCTTTATTATAAGAGCCCGAGAATGAACTTGCGTAAGTTATGCAATAGTTTCATCTTCTTCCATCGAAGTTCTACTAAAATCAATGGTTGACACACTTATGTCATTTCACAGTGGGGTGTTATGACGCACGAAATCAAATATATATTACATTCGAAACAATTGATAAAAATACAACTCGAGCTTGCATTATGGTAACCTTTTTTCTTTCAACTGTATTGTACAAATTGAGAACGAGCAAAAACTGTTAAATTATATTTTTGCATGACGCCGTTCAAACCCAATATCAGTAACTGTAATAAACCTGCTCTTTTACTCTGAAATTTGAAAGTAACATCTGGAGTTTATAGGATAAATAGAATTTATCGCATCCAGATAATGACTCCAAAACGTCTTCACAAAATAGTCCCAAGCATCTCCTATTGAAGTTATTATAGCGAACAAGTATTCAGATAGTATTCTCGACAGCTTACTGAATTATATTTGATTCATAAAGGTTTCTTATCAATAAATATTAATTAATGATGTCATAACTCCGGTGCTTCCGTCGACAAGCTTAACAAAAGTAATAACTCATTGGAAAAAAAGCGAAATTGATAGCGTTAAGTTCTGAACCCAATGCCAACCAGCTTTTTGTATATGCTCTAACCGCTAAGTTAAATTAAAATATTTTCGCGAAAAATATTTCAATGCCTTTATGATCGATTATTTCAAGAAGGGATTAAAATTTCTGTTGAAATAATAAGAGAAGACCCTGAGCATATTTACCATGCCATTCTTGAAAAGAAATGTTCAAGACATAAAGATTCTTATTATCTATTAGATGACCTAGACTCTAATATAATTTCTAATATAGAAAGCATTCCCCACATTATAATTTATAATAATTATATACACTTTTTAGTTAAGCAAACTAAGTCTTTATTACCGCTATACGGAAATTGTAACAGTTGAGGAGATTTGATAGAAATGAGCGTAAGACGTAAACGCAAACATTATTTGTCAAATTATGGATTAAATTACATTGAATCAAGTAGAACTTTATTTATCCTCCAGTTAATCATTGGATTAAACTTTATCAATTATTCTAAGCCAATAGAATTTGAATTACCTAATTTGAATACATACAGTTACCTAAAGTGTTAATTAAACAATAAGATGTCTACATAAGAGTTATGCTCATGCATAAGATTCACATAAACATCTGATTTACACTATCTCTTATCTAATTAATATCAATTAGGAAATTGTATCCTTTAGGACTACTTTACTTATTGTATTAAAGTTTCACTTGACTAATTTAGGTATTTAGAACCGGAACTACGGTTTATATTCTAATTTACATTTTGTGTATAAAAGGCCTCTATTTTACCTTTTACTTTATAATACTTTCATAATTTATTAATCATTCAGAACATAGTTTAAGATTATTCACAAATAAACCGTAATGTGTCGGTACAAACAATTACCGAAGTCGATCGAGACCATTAGTATTAATAATCAATAAACTAAGTAAGAAACTAATTCTTAATCCAAAATAATATAAATAGTCAACTTATTTGACTTTAAATTCAATTTGTACTTAATTTATAATTAACGGTTTGAGTAAAAACTCTGGATTTATCAAGTATTGCTCAGTTATTGACAAAGATATTTAACGTTGAAGTATAAACTAGAACATACATATTTCTAACGTATGATCACCAATATGCAGTATATACTAAGTTAACCATGTAACACTCATAACACGTTAGTGTACATAACAATAAAGAGTTACATGTAAGGTTGAATGTATGAATACAATACATGCATATTGCATTAATACTTCTGAGCAATAGTATGCTTGAATCCGTTCCATTGCTATCATGTCTATTGGAGTAATTATATCTAATTGGTATTCCTCCAATAGAATACAAGCTAATCCTAACTTACACTCTATTTATATAATCAATATTACTATAAAAGGAACTACTGTTTCCTCTTTATTTAATTATCTTTATATTAATTAAAACAACTAAGATATAGGTTTTTACATATTTACTATGCCATTATTAAAAATAAATGCAAAACATATATTAAGACAATGAGCTTATTATCATTTAATAGATGAGCGAGAGTCTAATGTAATTTCTAATGTAAAAGGCAGCCCCACAGTTTTAGTTTATAATAATTAATATACATTTTTTAATTAAGTAAACTACCTTTAATACCACTATACAGAAATTGTAACATTATACGCCAAATAAAAATTGGATACTGAACCACAGAATGTGGTTCTACCTGTCAACAATATCCATCGATTAATTATCAAGCTGAGCATGGATACTTGAAAACCGATCTTTACAACAATAACTATCATTATATCAGTCATATGAACGTTTCCAGAGTTAATATTGACTTCTATCTATTAATTTATTAATTTTTCGAACCCAAATTAGTATAAATAGCCGTTATAATTAACGTTATAGTCACTTTATATTTATCGTAACATTAGAGGGATAAAGATCTATTATACAATCAAATATGTAAAAGCTATCTTCAGTAATTAGCCCATTACAATCTCTCCCAATAACCAAAAAAAATTCAGATGTCATATTCTGCGGTGCTGTTTTTAAATCGCAAATTCAATTCGACATACATAGTCTTACCACCGCTATCTCCCATTTGCACGCCACTTGTAATTGAATAAGATTCCTTCTTTCAGTACCTTATACCTGAATGCCAACGACTGCAAAGGTTGTTTATATTTTGTGACTCCAATTATCCTTGCAAATTTCATTTTTTTGTTCAAAATACGATGCGATGTCTCCAGTTTTAGTGAAAGCAAGTTGGGAGCCTATATTCAAAACATAGACTATAACCGATTTTAGGTAGGAAGTTTCTTCAAAGTCTATATAGAAATTGCGGGCATAATTGTTTAATAGACTTGAAATGGAGACGGAGGCCTCTTATCAGCTCCTGAATACAACGATAACAGGAAATCTCTTAAAGTATAATTGATTAGCCGTACAACAATCATGAACCATTTTTTCTCCCCATCTGAACCTGCTTTTCTCTTGACGCTTGTTTAATTTAGCTTTGACGTGAATATTCTGCACTTATCAAATGTCTGCACCAAGTCATGGCTTCTTTGTAAAAAATTGCAGTGAAGTATTTATAACAATGAGAACACCTATCGTGGAGTCTCCCATTTCCCTAGCAATTCAGCTTCATACAATCAGTGCATCTAGTAGTAGCCATGTTTGACAGGAAAGCACATTTATAGATCGCCGCTTACCTATTGACCATTAAAACTTCGGCACACTTTCTCAGCGACTGTGTGAGTTTAGCATAGTATAATCCTTACGTTTCTTGGAATCGATATCGCCAAGGTTCTTAGACTTGTCCCAAAACGATATGAGTCACAATAAAGAAACGGGAATAAGTTTGTAAGCGGAAACCCTGTTGAGAAGCTGGAAGTCCCTAAACCGTCTTGCGCAATACGATCTTTACACTGAAGATTATGTCTACTAATTTCTGCGGTAACACAAAAAGTCAATAAAAAGAGAGTGGTTTATCGTTCTTGGTTTATAGTGTTAACGGAGACCTGTCAAGCTCGTTGTTGGCCCAAGAACCACACGTCTGCTATTTTCCAAGATAATTTGAGCACGTGAGGTTAAGGCACAGATTTCTTGGTATTGCGTCGCATTTAACCAATTTTGAGGCACACAAAAGGGTTGAACTGCTACCAAGAAAATATTTACGATGTAATTAAAGGAGAACGCTCAGGCAAATACAAGCACTTCAAAAGCACCATATGGCCGCTGCTTTCTTAAAACGACCTTCAAGACCATAGCTCTAGTATTGTTAATCTGTAACATCGCACCCGCTGCCCATGTGTGGAAGAAGGTCTATTGTGCTATTGCTCTAAATCAGCCGCGCAAATATATTTTCTTACAATGCAGAGCGGTATGCAGCATATATGAGAAGGGCAAATTTACGGGTTCCAGAAACACTGGTGTCGTTCATGTGAGTGCTAACAGCAAATTTGGTTGTGTTATAGCACGTGATAATAACTAGTGTTGAAGTTTTAAATTACCATTCTAGTTGCTGCGCTTAAAGTGATTTCAACATTCGATTTATGGTTTCATAAGTAAATGCATTTTCTTAGGGCATTTTTTATGAAAAGGCACTAAGTAGATCTAACCAATGTACAAATTGAACCTTGCGTTTAAAGTTTAGCATGAATTTTTCCCAGAAGAACATTATGCTTTATTAACAACAAATCGAATCTTTTCAAATGGTCAAATTTATACAATTTTTCTATAAGAAGATTAAATGAAGAAAGCATTTTGCACTAAAAAATAGAAGTAATTTTCATAATTTTTTGGCATGTAGTCTTGGAAATCGTACACAATAGTAATTTTTTTACACTTGGCTGTTCTTTTTGGAGTCACAGGCTCGTTACAAATTGGTAACTGTGCGTGCTAATGGTGCTGCAGAGTTCTCCAGTTCCACCATTATGAGTACACATTTCCGTTGGAAATATGGTGATAGCATTACTAGTAGCTCACACTGAAGACATGGCAATAAAGGTAGCTCCAGTTCAAGTACCCCATCTGGACTATGTGCATATCCTCCTGCAATCGGTACTGCTCGGTACTGTGCTTTGGAATACGCAAGCTACGATGAGAAAGTTATGAATAACTTTTATGATCTGTTTGTCTCATAGTGTAGTAAAGTAGCTTATGACTTGGAGTATTTCAAGAAGCAATATGAACGTTACTGTGTACTGTAAACCTCGTCATGGAAACTTTTTAAGGTTGTCACTGTTTTCTACCCAATCTTAACAGACTCAAGTGCTGGTGAAACAAACAATTCTATGTATCAGAACATATTAATCAGAAGTTGATACTCACTTGGTTTTCAGTTGGTGATATTGGTCTCTTCGCCTTTATTTCAATTATTAGTGGTCTCTACACTCTTTAAAGGACTACAGGCTACCATAGACTACCATCCTGATAGAATTTTAAAGCTTTTCTAGATGTATATCATCTGTTAAAGTCTCAAGCCAATTTCTTTAGGGGATGATTGTAAATTATATCTTCAGGCCGGTGTTTCAGCTACCGTCCTTGGTATTACAATGAGTGCTTTCTGCCTTCCATGCAAATAGAAAAAACTAGTATGAGATATTCCTTATTCTTCATATTGATGGGCATTGACTTTATTGCAATATGTTGGTACCACTGTGTAGACCTTGGTGGTGTGAATGGTTTCTGGCAGCTATAACTGTTTGGGTTTTGACAGAGTAATGCGTATTGCCAGAATAGCAGATTTTGCTTATAGGACCGCAACTCTAACCGCAGTTGAAGAAGTTCTTATTCAAGTTGTTACTACAAGATCAAAATGCTGGACAACTTCCTCCGGCCAATTGTCTTCTTATAGTTTGGTGGATGTTATTTTGGCGGAATCGCCATTTTACAGTTGTCTGTAAACAAGATAAATTATTTGCATACATTAGAGTTAAGAAAGGTTTAACAAAATATTTTTGGAGGCGTGTTAAAGATTCTAAGACACCAGCCAGTTGGAAAATCTGCATTAAAGATCCTTACCCTGCAATTGGTATGGTGGATACTGTTTTGAAAGCTGAAAATGGTAAACCAACTTGGGTTGTCCCACGCTAGCAATGGCAAAAAGCTACTCTTCTTAATTACAGCATGTCAAAATTTCAATTTCAATGTATATTACCAAAAAAAATGGTGATGGTGGCGTCATTGACTTATCCCAATTACTTGCAGCTTTGGATATGAATCTTCTACTGATGATGAATATAAAAGTTCGGATCAAAAAAGGCTATTTCATTTGAATCAAGCTCAATTGAAATCAGTATGGTAGGCCTTCATTACCTGAAAATTTTGAGTAAGAAATCAGTTCAAGTCAGCTTCTAGTATTGAAATCAGTGCTTGTGGTCCATCTAGATTGATGGGTCATACCAGACACCTAAAGGAAATTTTCACAAAATATGACAAGTGTTTGACTTTCTTGATGAGTTACGAGTTGGGTGATATTTCTTTCCATCAACAGTATCATTCATTATGTATATTTCAATATCCAGTTGTTAGCTAATGTAATACAAAATTTTCTTTCGAAAATATTGAAAAATGAAATAAAAGCAAAGTAAAACTTGGCTCACTGAGAAGTAGTTGAAGATAATCATGCTGGGTTGAGAAAATAAAGCGTTGCTGCTAAAGGCATCATCTAGTCTAGAAAAAAAGCGATAGAGATAATCCCATTTAAGAAAACTCGTGCTCAACTCGAAAATAGTATATAATATAAACTATCACCCTGATTTTTCATGCAGCTTTACACACAACAACTTACTTAGTACAGTTTAAGTTCCATGCTTTTCTTAATGTGCTATACTTGTTGGTTATATAGTTGTTTTGATTTATATAATTTTTTTTTAAGTTGTACTCTTTTATTTTGCTACGTAACAAATATGTTATTAGGAGTTTGTGATAATAGGAAAAGCTTCAAAGAACATTGGTAATTCAAACTTCTAAAAGATAGAGAGACTAGCATATTGAAAGTTATCCTAAAAAAGATCCGAAATCAGGAATGCAATTCTTCGATCATAACCTACTTTGTGAACAAAAAAAGCATTGAATATTGACGTACTCAAGAGAAAAAGAAATCTTGTGTAGTCTGAACTTTGTAAAACTTGCAGATCGGCTGTTTGCGTATTGTTAAAATTGGAACGTAAATAAGATGCAATTTAGCACTAAACAAAACGTTTTGAAATTTACTTCCTGGTACTAGAAAAGCACTATGTAGATAACAGTGCTTCAAATTGTTGAGATAGTATTTAAGAAGAAGGAATATTTAAATAGTCACATAGTTCATTTTTTAGTAGTTTTTTATTAGTTGTTTCAACAAATAGATTAATATTGTTTGTGTTAAACAAAATAGCATCAATAATAGGATCAATGGCATTACATTGACTTACTGACGTGGAAAGAGATAGCTCTACATTATCTAAAGATTGTATCTTTTTATATTGCAGTCTTTCCAAGTGTTGAAGCATCTTTTTTTCAAGCGTCAGAGAATCATCAATCGCAGGGTCATAGTTAATTGGAAGATCGTGACTTAGGGAAGCTAACCATGTACTTCTTTCCTTTGTGCTATTAGTCTCCCAATAATAATCTTTCGACATTGTAAAAACAAAACCAGTTGGATTTTCTTTATCTGCTTGAATACTCACGAGTTCTTCAAAATCCCAAGTTCGTCCAATTTGGATGATGTTATTTGATGATTGCTTTGCCTTATGTAACTCAATTTTCCCTGATATATCAACGCTTAAAATCAAAAGCCTTAGTTTTTTATTTGTTTTGGCACTATCCGGGGGAGGCCTGGAGCTAGGGAACTTGGAGTCCTCAATAATTCTTACATGGGATAGATAACGTTTCAACTTCTTACCCTCAGAGTTTCTTTCTCTAAATAAATATCTAATTATATTATTCATGTCCTGAGAGTATTGAAAGTCAATAGCGTCATCACTTTGCTGCTTTTGCTGGTTAAGCGGCATCTTTCGTTTAAAAGCTGAAGACCGTCACAATAAAGATAGTTTCAACAACAAAAAATAACTTCGCAAAAGAATATATGCTCAGCATAATAAACCTTATATTTTACAACTGGTGAATAATGATGATAGCAAACGAAATATTCATGAGTTACATTATCTGCTTTCAAATAAACAATAATTTCATTGGATTATCAGCCACGAATGCTCTTGAATTCTTTACTATATTATGTTAAATTTGATATATTTTATCGTCAAAAGATTCAAAGTTAAGTTAATAACGAGATTGAGGATTTCTTATCTTTCTTTTTACATTAAACTTTATCTTATGATTTTCTCAATGAACTTTATTCATTAGCATTTAGATCCAATGACAAAGCACTAAAATGTGAAACTTAAGAAAGAATTTTTACCCATCGGAAATGGATTGTCACTGTTTAAATAATGCTGTCTATAGAAAAGAAATATATCAAATGATTTTTCAATAAAATGAATTTTCAAAAATATTGATATATGATGCTTCAATTTACTTCAGTTTCGAAAACTAGTAAAACTTTTATTTAACTTTATCAATTGTAATTCTCCGCAAAGATAATTTTATAGAGATAGGAGAGTTGGTGGGTTTGTTACATAGATTGAAATTTATTAATCCGCAACTAGACAGTTGAGATTAAATTGTATCTTACAAAAAAGGCTGGTTAAATAGTCAATTTAATAAAAATAAATTTGAATGTAAACAATATGAAAAGCGTATATCATTAATACAATGTGCACATCAAATTCCATCACTTTTTTAACTTATAAGTATAGTCTACCGTTATAAAAAGGTTTTTATGCAGTAAATTTATTTGAATAATTGTTTGGGTTAGTATCTTTTTAGTAATTGCTTGTTCATGGTTGGATGAGTAATGATGATCCTAAAATAAAACTGCTAACAAATAGGCACACTTTTTTGTATCATTTTTACAAAATAATCAAAATAAACAAATCATTTAGTTTCTGAAGAAAAATTAACTAATAAATTTTTTGAAGCAAGCATTAATAAATTTTATAAAATAGGGAAATACATTAGGTGTTTTAAACATTTCCTGATTCATCAAGTTAAAAAACTGAGATTGGATTTCAGATCTACTGTTTTAATTCAATGCAGACAAAAAAAAAACAGTTTTTTTGCTATCTATGAGATATAATTGTCGCATCTTATTTGTATTTCGTTTATTTCATCTTCTACGAAAAAGTTCTTTTCTGAATGTTTGCTAGTTTGCCAGCATTCTTTGTTCATATTATTATAAATTAGTAGAAAGCTGACACAATTTATTATTAACTTTTATTATCAATCAAACACTAGCGGCAAGTACCTTGGTGACTTCTTCATCTTCTGGAATTTGTATTCCAATTCCCAAATCATTTGTTTGGTGCTTGATATCCCATTCCTCTAAATCTTCTAGTTTAACCTTGACGATAGTGTTACCCATTTCACCGTTATCAAGACGGTACATTAGTTCACGATGAACATATTTACCAAGTTTTGGCAATGTATATCTCCAAACAAAATAATAGCTAATGCAAAGGCCAAATAAGCAAATTGTGACAATAGGGTATGTAGCATAGAAAAATGTAACATCGCTACCAATTAACGTACCCTCAGGTGGGACAAAGGCAATAGCAATTACCATCAATTGAAATAGAAAATTAATTATTATCAATGGTAATGGAAGATAACGACCTTTTTTGCCTAATCCTCTAAGTTTGCGCTCTCTTCGAACTTTTAAAATACCAACAATCAGAAATAGGGAGAAGAAGTAAGATGCATATGTTCCCAAATCTGCAATAAAATTATAAGCAGAACCAGCCGGTGGGGCAAGAACCATAATAATGTTAACTAACCATGTAATGAAAATAGGGCCAACTGGAGTTCCCAATGGACGGGTTTGAATCCAAAAAGCAGGAAAAGGCAGCACTCCTTGTCTGCCACATTCTCTCAAGCCTCTACTATGAGAGACAATAGCAGTTATCAAATGACCCAAAGCGGATAAAGCAACCATAGCAGATAAGGCACTAGTAGCTCTTTTATTGTTAAAGACTTTCTGAAAAAACAGAGTTGCAACGGCAGAGGAAGAGGTTTTGATTTCTTCAGGAGATGCAGAGGCATAGTAACCAGTGATAATTAGAATGTAAATGATGAAAATAACAAACATTGACGCAGGGACATAAATCGAGTAAGTTTTCAATAAATGTTTAGTATTTTCATCTTCGGACTTGTTCTTGCCACGTGTATGTTCTGCAACAACACCAAATGCATATCCAGCACCACTATATGAAAATGCAACTTTAATGATAGAGTTAGCAATGTTGTTACCATTGGTTGTTGTACCTTCCCAAACATTGTGAAAACTTTGGTGAGGGTCTTGAACTCTAGTCCCACCACCCAAAACAACCCAACCGGTAATGATCATGAAAGCCAAGAATATGATTTTGATACCACCAAGAACATTTTGCAAACGTAAAGCGAATTTAGTGTTAGACGCAACCAAAAGACAACCAAAGGTTAAAACGCCAACAGCAATACCACGGTATTTCCACTCAGTAACCTCACTACCTGCTGCTTTTAGGATATACTGACCAAATGCAAGTGCACTACCTGTAGTATATGAAAGAACAACAGACACTGCAGCATACATTGTTGGTATCATAAATTTAGGTTTTGGATAGGCTTGTTCCAAATAAGCAACATCACCACCATTTCTTTTAGGAAAATAGCCGGCATACTCAATGTATATGTAAACGTGAAAAATTGGTAAAGCAAAACAAGTAATCCAAAGCACGTATGTAGAACCAATAGATCCCATGGACTTCAAAATAGAGGAAGGAGTGACAAAAATACCAGTACCAACAACACCTTGTAAAATAAGCATGATAACACTGAAGGGACCAACAGCGTTACCCAATGGATTCACTACTTCTAATGGAGTAGATACAAGATTGTCGTCTTCTTCTTCAATACCTGACAGCCCTGAATTGTTAGTAACACTTTTCTCTGCAACATTGGTGGTAAACTTGGAACTGTCAGAAATGCTTACTGACATTATTGTGTATAACCAAGAAATGAACTATTTAGACTAAAAGCTCTCTCAGAAAGCAGGATATTGCTAATTATTTATATGCAACGATGGAATACTAACGAAGACATACAAATGCTTTCAAGTGATAGCCACAGTTTCTCACCTTTTTGAACAAACTCCCTGAATCTATTGTTCTTTACAAAATTTTGATATGCGGCATTACTTAATGCCAAGCGCATTGACAGCGGCAGAACAATCAACATGGGTGTTGAGACGAAAGCTGTAGGAAAAATTATGAAAAAATAGAGCCCTAATTGGAAAATAGTTTTTGCCGTGCCAAGGCTTTTAAGGGCAGCGTATATGTAGACTTTTGAATATGTAATTTGTTTGCAGCTTTACGTGATTGGAAAGTTAACAGCATATTCCAACATTAAATGTCAGCCTATTGGTAAATCGACAGCTAAGCTATAATTCTGCTTCTGCTTTAACAGTACATGCAAATTAAGTGTTTCTTAGGCTTGAAAAATTTTCAGCACGGCATTAAAATGTGACACTGACAATACAGCTAAAGAATCCACACTTAGTTTTGACTGTGGTTTTGATCTTCCGAATGCTAGGTCTTATTACGATTTGTCATGGGTTTTATATCAAGCAAGCAAAGCAGGAGGCGGTATGAAAAAGTCTAGCTGGTTGCACTATCGTTCTATTAAACATTTGTTAGCAGCGTTCATGTTTTGAAACATCTTTGTACGCGTTGGTACCAATTATATGGCGAGTGGCTATTTAACAAATACAGCACTTTCTAGTGCCAGCAGTGTTTCTGATGCCACAATAGTTGTTGCAAATGTTGATTACTCGCCAAGCGCTCAGAAAGTCATTTATGGAATGAATGTTTATAGTTCTCATTTTCTTTTTAAATACACTGGTTACTTCATTGATATGTTATTTTGAAACGCTTCTATTTTTATTTTGTTAGTTGAACACATTTTAACTTGAGATTTTATACAGCGCACGTCACCGGTTTGTATACATTTCAGTTCAATCAGGTTGATGATGGTATCATGGCTTGACTTGGAAGTGGAGCGTTTGATTGTTGTAATGCTAATTCACAAACAAATCCTCCCTAAATGCTGCAGATACCCCAATTTTTGTCACTACGAGTTATATCGGTGAACCTTCTGAAAGTTCAAAATCTATGGTATATCTTGTTCCCGGTTATTATGTACCAATGAGAATTGTTTGAGTTAATTATACAGGTGCCGCAAAGTTGAGCTTCTCATTTATGGATACAAATGTAAAACACATAACTAATTTCTTGGATAACATTGCAGCTCCAGAAAATGGTTTATCACCAGAGCAATGCACTCCAGAAACTGTCTCTCTACCTGGTACTACTTTATTTCCACTGGTGTTGTAGTTATTGAAGCAGTGCCATCATTTAGTACCACGACAATCACATCTGGTACCGATAAGCCATACACCGTTACTTCTACATTTACTGACTTTAATGGTACTCCAAATCAGACAGGAGTTGTTGTTATGCCAACTCCAACGCTGGACACTACTACAATTACATTGCAGACTTGTGATACGGCTTCAACTACCACATCATCCGATTTGTGTGTTATTTTTCCTCATTTAACTATATGCACATTGTCAACCGGTACAACACCTGCAGCTACAAGCACTGTGACTTGTGTTAATAATATTTCAACTACTACTGTTACTGATACAAACACCAATGGTATACCATCTCATACTGGTATTATTGTATATGTTTCTTTCACAATTCTATCCACTATAATAACCTCTGGTACTGAAGAGCCATACACTGTTACTTCTACCTTTACCGATCCAGATAATAACCCAACCTCCACCGGTGGTGTTGTTGTTGTTCCTACAATGCCATACAATACCACTACCATAATGTCTAGTGACAAACCAACCACTTACACATCCATTTACACCGACGTCAATGGTAATCCAACCTCCACTGGGGTTGCTGTCGTTGTCCCCACTTTTACCATGACGCCTGGATCCTACGCACCAACTACTATTACAACTGCGCTAACTATTGATAAAACTGTTACTACTTGTGTTGTTGATGTTATTCCAACTACTGATGATTTTGTAACTGTGACTACACAAGGAAATATTCCAAGCACCACTAGAGCAGTATACATAGGTACTGATGGGAAATTAACAACCGGGACTTCTGTAGTTAAATCAACAGCTACAAAAAAAGTCTCCAAGACAACTGGTTCCACAAGTGCCTCACATGATACCACAAGTGGTGTTGAGCAAACCAATTCTAGCGCAACAGAGGGATCATCAAATACGTGGGTTGTACCAGAATCTAGGGATTTAACTTTCAACAATGGATTTGACAACAGTGCAAATGCGGGGTTCAACTTGAATGCAGCAAGTTTCTTAATTCCACTAGCTCTACTTATTTTATTTTGGTTTGGCTTATAATTTCCAATGTTTATTTCTGGACCTTGCTTTATTGATTATTTTAAAAGCAGGTTTGGTTACTTAATTTTTGTTTAACTACTTAATATATTGATACCTTTTTTGAGCATTGGTTACATAGTTTGGTAAATTTACTCTAGTGTGGAAAAATTACATCAGTCACTTGTAAAAAGAATTATTACTAAATTTACACTATTAGTTTGATGTTTTGCCCATTTAGAAAGGCCTCAGTACTAGGTATCTTTGAAGCTATGGTCCATAGGTAATGGAAAAGCGCCATTTAAAGTAGACAGTAAAATATTAGCGATTAATAGTTGACAAAATCCTTTTTAGTAACCATGTAGATTATGTGACTAAGTTGTGCAGTCTACAATTAATAACATTCTAGCATAAAGCAAATAATTGAGATGAAAGTCGCGAGCCTCTAAGTTAATATATCAACTATGTGCATCTTGAACAGTAAGAAGAGCTTAGACATACATATGTAAAAAGCTCTTCTTCTTGAATCGGATTTGTTTGCACAGATACAACTGTGCTGATTTAGCCATGCATTTAAATAAATTATGGATAAAACTAATTGTATTTAATAACATACTTCAGAAGGATTGCAGCAGAAGAATACAAAGATAACCTGCAATAATAAAGTTCTTTGTAAGCAAAAGAAAATGGACACATCAATGTGTGTATCCAATTATACGTAATAGTCAAAGTGATATTGTATACCCACTGTTCAATTGTAAGAATAAAGATGATGTGTACACCAATTAGCGGAAAAATGCATTTGACTATCACTTAAAAAGCAGCTCGCCGCTTTCACTTTAGGTACAGCCATTGTCAGAGATTAAATTTATTTCTTTATATCTTAAAACGAAATGAATTTAAAACTGAATAACACTAACACAAACTTTTAATAATAATGCAGCAACGCAAGAAAAGTAACCGAGCCTTTTGTATATTGTTTTCTCTCTAGCTTTCAACTTATGTAAAACGCATATTGATTTTGTAAGTCAGTTTAGGTAATAATAGAAGAACACCATTTTCGCTATAATGAAAAGTTTGAATAGAATTATCCCATACTTTTTAATCAAAAAAGTGTCTTTGTGAGTTACTTAATATTGGACAAACATTTTATGGCAGAAAAGTTTTTATGATAAAGTAATGTGTCATAAAGAATAGTGTTGCAAGGCCCTAGTTATCCAATTCAATTAATTTTTATCAAGTTAGCGCAGTTTCAACACTTGAACCAGTTATCACGTATAAGTGTTGAAACTCTAGAAGTTAATATCTATAAAATTACAATACACTGACACAAAAAGGTCTTTGAAATGTTGCAACTGTTAAGAATAAATAACAAAACCAGTAAATAGAATTTGGAAATCATGCCTGACTCGTAACAATCTTAACATAGAGAAAAGCAAAAGCAATAAGTGTGCAGAACGGATAAAATATTAGATTTGTAATAATCAAAGTTCAGCAAAAAATCAATTGACATTAGTTGACAACGAAAAGCTTTTTTGCAATTCGCATTATTCTTCATATCATAGCCAAATCAAATAATCAAAAACGTCTTGCGGCCTAATAGTTGCCAGTTAAATATGCTTGCTGAAATTATTCAGCTTTGCCTATTTGTAATTTATCTTACGTTATATAGATTCTTTCTAGTATATGGTTCCATTTAGATTAAAATTATATTTAGTTCTTCAAACAATTCATACATTCTTGTACTTTATGTCAGACAAAAATCTAAATCGAAGTTTGTAAACACATAAGGCTATACAAACTTTTTAAATACAACAAACTTATAAAATACTATTAAAGAAAGATTAATGAAGTTCATCTTGTTTATTACCTACAAATTTGCTATGCATTTCGATGCTCACAAAGAGATTAGTGAAATATTTGTTTTGTCAAAAAGAACACGGAAATCCGGCAAATCTCGGATGTCGGCTACGCTGAAAAAATTTGTAAATTTATAAATAATAAAAGCTCGAGAACACAAAAAAAAATAAGTAAGAGAAAAAAGTTTTGCGGACATTCGGATATCGGGTAAATCAGCTGAATGAAAATTATACAGTTACAAAGTAAAGATGGCCGGTTATTGTTAGGATATAAAGAGAAAAACATGTCAAGTGTAATATTATGCAAACTTTTGCTTGTCTTCCTTTATCAGGAATGTATATGAGTATAATAGCAAAAACAATACTACCACAATATTTCACTTAAAAATGCCAAAAACTGTGATGTGCTATTTGTAATTCTTTGCTTCAGTTATCAATATCAAAAAGGTAATGCTGGAGGATATCACAATACTCCTTTTCTTTAGATCCTCTGAACGTGTTTAGTATAATCAAATCTTAGCTCTATTGTTATCATTGATATATCTATCTGTATAGCAAAACTGTAGAAGAAACATTAATGTGGTATTTTCAGTGTTTTAATACTGGAAAGTAAATAGTTTTGCAAGTGTTTAACAAGGTGGAAATTCTATGATGCTACACTTAAATAATAAATTGAATAAAGGAATTTATAATCGAACAATCTGTGACCATCATGTACTTATCGACTTGTTAATAAATTTTTTACGTTTATATATAGTAACTATATAATGTATATTTATATTGGATAATCATGTTATGTGTAATGTATTTTTCTGTTTTACAACCCAGTAGTGTTTTTTTGCTTATGAAAATGTTTCAGCTACGCGTTATTGAACATTTCTTACTAGTGCCTATACAAATATATCTAGCAAAGATTCAAGAAGTTTAATTTAAAGAGTGTAGTTATAGTAAATATAATTTTCTATTCCGTTTTGATTTGAAGGTATTTACCGTTATTAAAAGCATTATTTTATGGCTTCAATTAGTTATTACGGCTATCCATCGAATCGTTTATAAAATTTTTTAGTTCTTTCAATACCATTCTAATGTTACTGATTCTACACAGGAGGTTTTTGGTGAATTAGCTTCTTTATTGTAGTATACTGTGCTGAATATACTTATTTGAGTGAATTAAATTTGTCAATATAGAGAACCACAAACGATAATAGCCTATAATTTGATAAATTATAATGAGAATATATGAAGTTACAGTTCCATTTTGCAATGGACTGGTCAATATTTGGTTTTCTCATCATTGACACTAATATCATTATTGATTTTGCTCATATTCCACACAGATTAGTACCACTACAAGCGCCATGCCTTATTACCATCTCCAGTTAAATAGCATTGCAATTATTAATTCTAAACTCTTACTGATATTCTCATAAATTTCAATCGCTCTTTTTTCAAATGAATTCGACTGTAACGATATTTTTGTTCAGTCGAGTTAAACAAATATCAGTATTTGCAATTAACGAATCCATAAATATGTTTTAATTATTGTTGACAAATAATGTTTCTCATAATTGAAGATATTTTAACCTCCAAAGCAGACGAATTTCTCTAATATTGTTTTAATATAACCAAATATATTTTCAATCATAATTTAATATTTTTAACTACAACATCTTTAACTTAAAACGTAGAACTTGTTTTAC
Organism: Saturnispora dispora; assembly: GCA_003708095.3. Taxonomy (NCBI): domain Eukaryota; kingdom Fungi; phylum Ascomycota; class Pichiomycetes; order Pichiales; family Pichiaceae; genus Saturnispora; species Saturnispora dispora. The sequence goes on along the minus strand of PPND03000055.1, from coordinate 948 downwards.
ACTCCACTGCTAAATCTCAAGTGACTATTAAGACTTTTAGCGCTGACTTTTATGTTTTTAATTGTGAAAGTTGATTCATTACTTTTTTAGATATTTTGTTTTCAAGTTGAACATTGAGAAACAGCTTTATCATATCTTCTACATGATAGGTGGTTGTATCTTAAATGCATAACCACGTCAGCGTTGACCCATGATATTACGAAAAGACTATTATTTCGTCTTTAGAAAACAGAATTATTTTGAGTAACACATTTCAAGTGTAAATCTGCCTAACTTTTTGATCAAATCTGCCCAACTTCGTGGTAATCTTGGCACCCGATATCCGATATCCGGTATAAAGAAAATTTTAAGAAGTCGCACTTTTGAAAAAAATTGGCATTATATTTCATTTGGCATCACAAAGAAATTTTTTGATTTGCTTACCTAATTGAATACAAAAAAATACACCAACTATTGATGAATGATGAGCATTACGTAAGATTACGTTATACTAGAGATTAACAAAAAATACACCACCACTCAAAAGTGATGAGCATTACGTAAGATTACGTTATCAATGAGGGAACAAAAAATACACCACCACTCACAAGTGATGAGCATTACGTAAGATTACGTAAGATTACGTTATCAATAACAACAACTAGACAACCACTCAAAAGTAATGAGCATTACGTAAACTTACGTAAGATTACGTTATACAAGAGATGAAAGAACAACCACTCACAAGTGATGAGCATTACGTTATCAATAACAACAACTAGACAACCACTCAAAAGTGATGAGCATTACGTTATCAATAACAACAACTAGACAACCACCAGTGAAGCTGAGCATAAGGTGATGGATGATGAGCAGATGAGCGAGGGTTAGAGAAAAATTTTCAGTCGCGATAGATTTTTGACAAAAGTGAAAAATTTTCAGTTGTCGACGTCGACTTGACAACTTGTT
>PPND03000054.1:0-39424 GCA_003708095.3 Saturnispora dispora | reverse complement strand
AAACTTTAATACAATAAGTAAAGTAGTCCTAAAGGATACAATTTCCTAATTGATATTAATTAGATAAGAGATAGTGTAAATCAGATGTTTATGTGAATCTTATGCATGAGCATAACTCTTATGTAAGACATCTTATTGTTTAATTAACACTTTAGGTAACTGTATGTATTCAAATTAGGTAATCCAACTTCTATTGGCTTAGGATAATTGATAAAGTTTAATCTAATGATTAACTGGAGGATAAATAAAGTTTTACTTGATTTAATGTAATTTAATCCATAATTTGACTATTATTTCAACAAATAGTTGCAATAAGTCTCTGAGTAAAAAAAAATCTTAATATTTCAACACCTATAACTTGCAAATTTGTTTTATATACAATACAAAATAAATTTATTTAACCCAAACAAAAGGATAATACAATTTATTATTTAATAGCAATAATCAGCCGTTTTCCAAGAAAGTAAATTGTTGTAATGTTCATTTACCATGGGATTTGTAGCACGACATTTGAAAAGTTGTAATACCTAAAGTATGTTACCGAGCAAAAAATGTTTATTTTGAAACTTGATTAACTTCCACCATATATGCGTAGTATATTTTGAGGTAGACTGTAAATGTTGTTATACAATTATTATTATTTCTGCAATCCCAATACTAATAGATTTGCTATACGGCAGGTTATACTAACCGTGAATCATTCATTAGTATCCACACAGCAATGAAAATAAGTCCCCTATACTTCGGAAATTATAGTAGCATGATTACAGCACTCATTACACTTGTTTATTATACAGAAGCATATTCAGTGAAAGTAGTATTCTGATATATCACCAGTGTCAAAATTTCACTGTGAGGGGCTAATTAAGTAATTATAATGATAAAAGCCTTTTTAATGAATATAGACATTTCCGAATTACCGCCATAGCAGCAACTGGTAGAAAGCAGTAACAAAATATGAGCAATTACCCAACGGTTACTAGCCCGAGCATATTATGAACAGGCATCTGCAACTCGGCCTTTTTTATGTAACTTCTTTCGTAAAAAATAAGTCCGAGAAAAAAAACGTTAAAAATTTAGTGCTTATAGGTTTTTTATATAATGCAATCTTAGTATTAAGTATATAGTTAATGCATGTGTGTTTGTGTTGAAATGGTTGTAAAAGAAAGAGAATAACTATATTATGTAGTTGTGGTCACCACTGCACGTGTTAATTAGGTGATAAATAAAACCAGAAGAGCAACCTGGCTCATCTTTAGCATGGAATATAGTTCGACAGAAAAAAGAAAAAAATTGATCAGAGTCTATTTCTTGTCGAAATCGGGTCTGTTCAAGCTCGAAAATGAAACAGGACACCGGATTTTTTTATTTGAACTTTTAAAGGTTTTCAAAGATCTGAAGTCCATTTCCACTAAGTATAAACGACCCATTTGACATAATTGGAACGGTCTAATGACAGGAAGATTTTTACAAACTGACAATGAAATTATTTGAGAGCAAGTATAATAATTAGACTCGGTTGAATAATTCCACTCTTTAAGTTCAATATCATGCTTGTCCAAAACATTAATAGGAAGTCTTTGTGCAGTTAATGTTGATAAGCTCTTTGTCATTCTTTCAACACTACCGGATTCGTTATAAGTAACTTGACTTGCAAGATCTCTTAATTGTTGTCGTTTCAAATTATACGTTGATCTGAGCTTTATTAAATTGACCTCCTCAAAACCTCCTTCGTTGAGAAATTCCTTATCAAACACTATTGGAATAGGTGCTGCTGATTGATAGTTGACTGCAATCAGCTTAGGGTTGAAAGTGACTTTCTTTGGCATTTGTAACTTCCTTGGATTCTTAGGTGGCTTGTATTTAAAGGCAATAGGAAATGGTGAGTTCAAGGTTAATAATGCAGCATCGAATGAAACTATTAACGTGCCTTGTTTATCGTCGTTATAAATTTCTAGTTCAACTTTCAACACTTTGCTTCTAACTAAGATATTGGAACTGGAAAGGACAGATTCGACGTAAAATGAGCTGTCGCTGATGGTTTGCAATGATTTCTTTGAGCTACCGGAATTAAAGATAATCTCATTTTGGATTATAGGAGATTTAATATCAATAGCCTGAAGATTTTTTCGCTCAGAAAGAATATTGAGTTCATCTTCAATATACCTGGATACTTTTTCTAATTGATCATTGGTCGACTCAGAGCTCATGTGGTAAATGTAATCCGTTGTAGTTGTATCAATTTGAATTGGCATGACATCCGTTTTTACAAACTCATCAGATTCAATCTTCACATCAATACGATACGTTAATTGTTTAGATAAAGGAGCTCTATGGCCCACTAAGCCGTAAGTTGGTGGCAAACACAAGTGTTCACCAATTTGGTGAGGACAAGATGTATCTAGTAGATATTTCGGAATTTTGAAAGTAAATGTTCTTGTGCTTGTACTGGAACTCGGAATTATAGACGCGTCAATCGAAGTATCATACATGTTTAGTATAGGTGGCAGCAGCAGCCTACCATTTTTCACTGCATTGAAAATTGTACCGCTTCCTCTCAACTTAACTGTCATACTCTTTATACTGACTGGTTTTTTAGATCGATTTTGAATCTTAACACTGCCGTTGATTACTTCTGTGGGTTTGTACTCATCCTTAGGTAATATAATAGAGGTGTGAATTGGCATACACGATTTCTTATTTCTACATGCTTGTGCAAACAGTCTGTTATCCATCTCGAAAGATGGCAAAACATCAACTAACTCATTGCATTTCATAGTTGAATCGTTGCTACAAGTATCACTGCCATCACTACTCATCTGTTGTGTTCTTTGTCACAATAAATCTAATGCCTCAGGAAACTCAATAATGCCCTATAACTGCAGATAGGGCTCTTTATATACTGTTCGGTCATCTGAATTAAATTATTACTCACACGTAAGCACTAAAAGTTTATTGTATTCAGCACATTGTGAAGATCGGTAATAGGTTATGCATTTCAGCGGAGATCGTTAGATACCCTTTATTTTATCATAGAAGTTTCTAGAAAAAAAGTTACTGCATCGTACAGCTTAAGCTACAACCGTGTATATCGCTAAAATATATTATTAAACTGAGATCACTTACTTGGTTAAACTAGGAGTTTTCCTACTGTGTGCAAGATAAATTTTCTGTAAGGATTCTTAATGCATCTATACACGTCCACAATACAGTGGTAAATATTTTTGATTACTAATTCTTACTCATTAATTTCCACGGTAATAGCGAATTAGATTTTAATCAACATAGCGTGCATAATGTTATCACACACAAGCAAAATACCGCTTTTAAGACAAATTTCTTCTGCATTCTACTTATCGGTATTTCCTGATTAAGCGCTGCCATAAAATAGTCATTCTTTATTTCAAGTAAAACAGTCACAAAATTTACAAAATTATGCTTGTGTTTGAGACACAAAAGTTGAAAGATACTAGAATTTTCAGTCGAAATGTTGCTGGGATTATGTTATACAATTAAAATTAGGAAAAATAAATTAGAAAGTTGAAAGAAAAGGCTGAGCATATTTATGCTCATGCGTGATAGCTATAGTTCGAACATGAATCGGTTGGACATTTGCAGTTTTTGGTTATTAAATGACACTTCTAAAGTTACTGTGTAAAATCGACCTAAATAGCAGCTCTGGAATGAGGAAACTTCGTTGAGAGTTGGATCGCATAATTGTAGAGCGATCTCTCCTTTATAGGTCCAATGGTTATCACCAGAACACACCCAATTGATATTGGAGAACTTCTGAGACCTAAGAAAATCTCTTTTCAGATGCTGGGCATGCAAAGTTGCCAGTGCCTTTGCCATACTATAGTAAATGGAGTCTGCACTATTCAAACCCAAAGGCTCATATAAACTTTTCAGCTGTTTCATCTTTTGCTCATACTCCAATCTGCACTTTTTTAGTGTTGAATCACAAAAGCCAGTAGCTCTGATAAAGTAATCATCAATGCGTATGGGTATAGGAGCTTGTGCTTGGTAGTTGACAACATAAGGAATAGGAGAAAAAGTAACTACCGTAGGTGGAGCCTTAGAGAAGTAATTGAGGACAAACGGTATTTTTTCTCCTAATTTAGCAGTTGTGATATCCAGTTTGAGAAATAGTTGACTACTAGAAGTACCAAAGATTGATTTCTTTACATCAAAAGCCGATTCAATGTATTGTGGCTTCGTAACTGAATCCATTGTTTTCACTATATCAATAAACTGGCATTTATTACTATCGTACAAATTGTCTATTTTTTTTGAGCTAACTGAATCAAAAATTATATCATCTTGGGAGCTTACATAGTTAATGCCAACACTTGCAAGATTTTTACGCTCATTGAGAATAATGATTTCTTCATTGATGAATCTCTTGACGTTCTCAAGTTGTTCGAAAGTGTCGAGATGCTTCAGCAATTGAAACTTTGTTTTGCTAGTATCGACGTTGATACTAATGAAATCAGTGATTGCATGAAAAGGTAAAATCTTGACAGTTATGTCGTATTTGATACTTTGACCAGGCGTAGAAAAATCACCTTTTTTTCCAAAGCTAGGAGGTGTCTGTAAATGATCGGTAATTTGGTTTGGACAATAGTCGTCTAACAAAAAATATGGAATCTTAAATGCAAATTGTTTGACAGTTTTGCCGACGTGTAGAATTTTATCTAGTGCTGATAGATCTTGTGAATCTAATAGCTTTTTCTTTATATGAAAAGGAGTTAGAGGGTTGTAAAGATTTGTAATGGATTGGAGTCCAGTAAGCGAGACAAGAGTTCCATTTATTTCAATGGGTTTACCACTGTTATTGCTAATGTGTACACATCCTGTTACTGTATCACCTGCTGAGTATGTATTATTCTTTTTCCCATCTGTTAAACTAAGCTCGACTTTAATTTTGTCATGAAGCACTTTGATGTCGCTAGTCTTTGTAACTTTACTAAACAAAATATTGTGTAAATCATATGATGGTAAGGTTTCAATCATCCTATTAATATGTTGTTCTAACAATTGAAATTTAGTTACTAACACAATATATGAGAAAACATCCAACTACTTTATACTAAAACAGGAATTACTAATCAAGAAATCCATGATAATAGATCACGATACCACTGTATTTTTTACTTTCTTACAATCTCATTTTTCAGGTTGCCGTTTCATGAGTCATAAATAAATTCTAAAATGTGTAGTATAAAATTTGACATTAACACGCGTAATGGAACCAGTAAGCCATGAAGTTTGCTATAAAGCAAATTTTTATTATTCTATCGCCTACCGACTACAATGCTTCAAGCTAGTTACGTCACTTTTCTATAAATGTATTCTATTTACACTATGTCAAATTAAATTTGCTAGATTGATTTGTAATCAAAGTATCTGTAAAGCAAACAGTTCAAAAAATCTAATTATCGTTTTTTTATCCATAACTCAGCTCTAAATCTGTCGCTTTTACTAATCCACAATGATTGGAAAATAGATTAGTTGCTTCGGCTTACCTTTTTTGTAACCAATCTCCAATTCAATTAAGTATCCTCTCACTATATGACAGCTTTGGAAACTTGGTATAATACCATATAATTGATTTTCTGCCTTATGGGCAGCCTTGTTATCAATATTGACCTTAAATCTGAAATTGCATTCATAATTACCAGTTATTACATTTTCCACCCAACTCAAGGCAACCTGTTCTTGAGCAAATATTTTTCTAATTGTGCTGGTTGATATTTTCAGATCAGCTAACGAGCTTCCAATATTTAAAACTTGTTTGTTTAACCCTATATTGATATCCTTTGCTGTTGTTAACAGTTGATTTTTGTAAAGTTTAAATTTTGAAGCTAGCTTTTTCACTTTTTCAACTCCATTGTCACTCATATAACGATTATCGAATGTTATTGGTATAGCCGTTCCTGATTGAATTGTATAAGCAACTAAGTTAGGCGTTATTGAAATGGTGGATGGCAAAACAGGTTTGGATTTGTGTGATGTAAACTGCAACGATAACTCAATTTCTCCAACATCCTGACTCTGTAGAGCGGTAAATGAATTTACAGACTTGAGGGATAATGACGACGACGGTGAAGACAAAGGAGGCTGCTGTAGGGGTTGTTGCTGTTGCTTCTGACGCTGTTGCTGATGCTGCGGTAGTTTTATATCTTTCAAATCTTTTTGAGATATGATAGCTAATGCTTTAGGTATGACTGATTTCATTTGTGCTTCCTTATCCATTTTAAACTTTATCATTAATTCACCATCAACTTTATTGAAAAAGTCTTTCACAAAGTTGATGTTCATTGTACCATTATAGCCATCCTCTAAAATTGGCGAAGTGTGACCGGAGACAACCGGGACTAGCAATGATTGGGAGTTGGAACTGGGATTCTTCTTTGTAGATGACAAATTTCTATTAATGATTTCATCTTGTTCACGCCTATTGGATATACCGATACCTAGTAAATTTTTACGTTCAATAACCGAATTTAGCTCTTCTTCTACCAGGTGTTGAACGTATTGGATTTGTTCGTAAGTAGAACTAAGGTGGAACTGGTTGTAATCTTCTTCCTCATAAAGCGGTTGTTCACAAGAGGTATCAACTCTTATGTAATATTTGAAGTCTTCCACTATTAAAATTTCACCTTCTGTGGCCTTTTGATTTGCTAAAAATGGCACATATGAGTCACCTTCATTTTTACCAATAATTTGCACCCGCAAAAAGTAAGAAATTGATTGTCCATTGACTGCCATGTCATTAATTTTCAAAGGAGACCCGTAATCGTCTAACCTGCCATATCCTAGCAATGGATTATTTTCAATTTGGTTTGCCTTACCAGAAAACGCCCTGTTATCGCATCCAAAAGAAGGCGGAGTTGCCAAATGTTGTGGTATCTGGTGTTCACATGCTGTATCTAATAAGTAATTAGGTATTTTGAACATAAAGAACTTCTTATGCTTGGTCTTAGGAAAAATCATTTTATCCAAATTGAAACCGAAATAGGTATCATCAACAGTATCCTTTTGCAACGCATGTGTAATATCACGAGTAATACCAGCATTAATAACGCCATCATGATAGCAAGCAGACAAATCGTAGGATTTCAAAAACTGATTAACCTTTTTAGTATTGTACGTTTTTGGGTTATCAACAGCAACTGTCTCTTCACCTTCTAGTGAGACTAAAATCATTTCAAAAGGTATTGGTATAGGCGACTTATTTTCAATAATAATATAACCCTCAACTGTCTCGCTGGGCTTATACTGTTTTAGTGGATTGGCTCTTTCATTGACAGTCTGAATTTTAGGTGGCTCACTAGTGATAACCACCTGAACACGAAGAGGTAACTGAACCTTTTTGATCTTAGTCAGGTTATTTAATAACAAAGTAGATGGATCTAATATTGTTGGGGTATGCACAGTTTCTATAGACTGAGCAGAGTCAGTTCGATCTGATGACTCTAAATAACCAGGTGGTTGATGTAAAGGGGCCGATAAATCATGAATGCTCCTATTGAACATATGATTATGCATTTCAAACGACGGTAGAACATCTTCAACCGGATACCGTAACTTCGCAGAGGAGTTTGATGGTGAAGGCCTACTATTCATCTACTTTTAGTCTCTTTGACCGGAATAATATGACAACTTTAGTATGCACAAAACCGCGATGCCTTAGCAAATCTCTTTTAAAATCTGATTTTTGTAAAGTTCATCATTAAAACTAAGCCCAGACATGCCTGAAATACACCAAGTCCCTCTGTACAATGCCTAAATTTTGTATATTGATGTCTTTTTGATGTTTGGAAAGTGAGAACAAGTGGCGTTGTAGAATGAAGAGAATTGTAGTTTAATGCCGAACTTTAAAATGCTCAGAACAAAGCTGCTCATATCAGTTTATGAATCATATTAAAAGCAACACAGAAAGAGATCCTAGAAGGAGGGCAACAGCTAATAAATTTGGTTTGCTTTAATAAAAGCAATAGCTAAAAAAGTATTTGACTGCCTTACCCTTCACCATTTCAATATATAGTATTGTACCATTTTAGTAAAGACAGTTTAGCAGACTGAAGTACGTACTTCAGAAGGTGGCGTACTAAGAAAAGAATTAGTTACATACTGTACATGCTTTCAATAGTAGCAGCTTGGATGAGGTATTTTGTGGTGCTGAAAGATTCAAGTAGGTCAAAATAGAGAATGATAACGTATGGCCAATCAGTTCAACCTCCTCAAGCCAGCGTAAGCTACAACTTATAAGTTACAGTTTAAAAAGAAATCCAAAATCAATATCATGCTCTGCGTTCTTTTACTGGATGGGATTACTGAAAATTAGGTGATTGCAAAAGCATAAAAGTAAACAGCATTTTCAACTCCTAAACTGAAAATCGTGACAGGAACTTTGTAGCTTAGAGTTGATTGTTTGAATGTTCTTTGAATTTAAATTTTTGGTACTGTGAAAATTGGTACTAGGCTTCAAAGCTGGCTGCTTCCGATTGTTGATTAATAGCTAATCAAATTAGTGATAAACGGCTTTATATGATTAAAAGGGGGTTTTCTGTTTGGCGTTATTTGGTTAGAGTGTGACGGTCGTGCCTTTACCTTTTTCTGCGTTATAATTACTGTAGTGATGTTTAATATTTGAAATAATAAAATTTTAGTGTAAACACGACCAACCAAATGGTTTATGATGTACATCAATAGTATTTCTTGCAAATCAGTTAATTAGACTTTTTTAGTTTACCAAACTTGATTGTCGTATACATCATCCAATCATTTGAACATTGTAATTTTTACAAGAGAATTGCTTAAGAAATCAGGTGCATCAGTTAGATAGCATGCTTTTCAGTGAGTTTCTCTATTGTTATTAGTAGTGTAACTGTGTTATAGAAAAAAAAGTAAATTGTCAATGTGCTTTATTATGCATAGCAGTAAAACAAGCTTTATTTTCAATGTAGTAAACTTACCAACAGGATAATTATGTTTTGGAGCTTAGTAGCTTTGGTGGCATTTTAACTGGTTAGAACCCTAAAAACTCTCGAATGATCTGAAGAAAGTCTGACTCAGCATTAATTTCTATATGTATAATGACATGTATTCTTCTCACAATATAGAAGCACCAGAAAACACTCAAAAGTTTCCATTCTTTAACACCGGTAACAAGAGCCTGTTTGGTACTACCAGGATCTTGGTTTAACCTATATTGAATTTTATTCTCATAAAAAAATGACAATCAATAGCCCAATGGTACAAATAAACTACAAAGCTTTCCTGAAAACTGTTAACCAGTGTCTTAGCTGCTACACGTATTGCCATTCTCTTGCGCAAACTATTTCAACTTAGCACTTAAAGATTCTCAAAGATTACATTCTGTGGACTTTTAAGACTAACATTTTTTTTATCAATTATTAGATTTTACTAAGTAAATGAAGTTCTAAAATAATAGAAGATGGCATTCCCGAGTCTTATTACATTAGCCTCTAACAAGTGCATTCAATGCTGTAATATGATTTCTGATGTCGGAACAGCGCCTTATCATTTGGTAGAACCTATTTTGAAACGAAAATCTGCCAAATCATTAAAACTGATAGAGGCAAAATCACCACAGATAACTTATTACGGTGACCGAATATGGACGCTCTTGATACAGCGAGACTTTCCTGAACGGCCAACGGAAATTAAAACGAAGGCGAAAGTAATTAAGGGTCGACAATTATATGATAAGTATGAAAGTGAACTAACGAGTCAAAGACTACAAGTAACATCAAATGTTAAACAGATGCAAAGAGAACTTAAAAAAAGGAAAAACAAAGTTCAAGTGAAAAAGATAACTCAGCTTCCAATCAGGCGAGTCTCCAAACCAACCTACAGTGGATCATCATCACAAACTACAAGGCCCATATTCAAGTCACCCATGCTTGAAAGGGCTAGAATGATGAATAAGAGCAGGGTTAGGAACTTCAAGCGGTGATTTAGATCACCAAAATGTAATGTGGAAACCTATATAGGAATTTAAAAGTTTATACACACATATATATATTTGTACAATAGAGAAAGTGATGGTCAAACTATTTTTTTGAGTTTTTTCCTATTACCACTAGAACCTTCGGACGCTTCATCAACTCTAGGTCTCTTTACATTAAGAGTGGCCAACTTTTGTTGAGAATCATAATCGTAGTCGATTAAACTTCCATTCGTCTTAATAACAACCGTTTGCTTGTAAGACGTAAGTCTAAGTCTACCTTTAATAAGAACCTTCGACGCCCAACTATTGAACATTTGTCTCCCGGTTGCTGGCTTTAAACCAATTAATTCTAAAAGTGGAATTACGTTATGAACGTTTCTTAGTTGTGCAGGAAACTGTGCACCACTTGAACAAATCATTCCGGTACCTCTACTCGCTCTAATGATTTGTTTTGCATTTGAGATGGCTAAAGCCCTTGATGGGTTTGGTAGGAACTGGCTGTAGCAGAGTTCAAATTTGATACCCTTTTCAATAGCGGCACCAAGTGCCTTGTGTTTCATGAAACATGGAAACTTCGAACAGAGGTTAAATGAAATGATATCGATATCCAAGTTTATTATTGAAGACTGGAAGGCCTTTTCGGTTAGTGGCTCAATTGCAATTATATCGAAAACTTGTTGAAATTTGGCGATGTTCTGGCACTGACCTGGATCATCAATTTTCACTGTTATTCTTGTAAAGAGTTTGATTTTACTTAGATACTCATTGAAATCCCTCTCTAAATTTATTGGGTTCAAATCTTTCAAGTTTGTTGTTATTTTGTTTCTATTAGTACCACTGGTAGGCGTCTCTGGGCAAAAGTTCAATGCAATATGGGTATATCCTAGTTCAATTGCAACATTTAGCTTGGATTTAACTTCGTTTATATGTATTGATTCCAATTTCTCATTGTAATCCCTCAGAGGAAACTTGATATTCAAGTCACAAAACATTGTTTCCAGATATAGATGTCTTCAAGTAATCGAATTAAGGCCTACAAATCTAAAAATGTTTAGCTCTATAAGGAATGAAATTTTTCACTGTAAGGATTGAAAAAAATATATAAAGATCTATGCTTACGTACAGATCTCTTTTATCTACCATAGAAATTAGTAATTCAGATACAACTTCAAGTAAGAGATTACAACCATGACTAAGGAAACAGGGATGATGGATATTGGTAGACATTGTGACATATGTAAAAAGAGCGATTTCCTACCTTTTATTTGTCCACATTGTCAAACCACATATTGCCAGTTCCATAAATCGCAATTCAACGAACACAATTGTGGCAAGAAGGAGATCAAGAAGTTTGACACTGGTCATCTACCGCCGGCCAATACACTGTTTCCAAACTTAGAAGAAATCCGCAACTCAGACTCAAACAAGCCAAAGGTACTTATTACTAATACACAGAGATTGGGTGGCCAAACGAACATCAAACTAAACTCACTTGAGATGGCGTTGCAGAGGCTCAAAAAGCTAATACCAGGTGGCAAACAGCGCAAAATTCCAACAGCACTCAAGATGGCAGAACGGGTCAAACTACGCAAGGTCGCCAGGGGGGACGCCAGGGTGAAGATGGACGATAGAATTCATATCTGGTGCATCAGCATCGAAAACAACCAGAAGAGTGACAAGGCGCCAATATGGGTGTCAAAGAACTGGGCCATGGGAAGGTCCCTGGATTCCATAGCTGCAGAGATGAAAGTGAAAAATATTAACAATCGAACTACGGACGTGGATGAAAAGCTATACCTGTTCAATGCTCAATTCGAAACGTTCAATTTGAGCACGAAAGCAAAGGACGCGCTCAAAGAGGGCGACACTGTCTATCTTGTGAAGGGTTCCTCCCAAAATTAGACACAATAGTGTTGTGTATTGTTAAAAACCGTTTTACGTCAAAATTTTTCCATTTACAGAGAAAAATACAAGAAGGGAAATATAAAGGGGAGCTGGATTTTGACCAAATTTTATAGTTATAAAACTGCTATAAATGCTTGAAAGGGGGTATGCTAAGTAAGTGAGGAAAATTCTTCTCCCTTGTTCTGTTTGTTTATATAGATATATGTATAAATAATGAAAAACAAAATTTTCTGTTAAAGTATGTAGCAACGTTCACATGTCTCAATATCTACAGTAACATCATTTTTTTTAGTGAACGGATGCAAAATGGATTGGTAGTGTAGGATTTAAGCATGTGCTTACTAAATTTCCTATTTAATCAATGTCATTAGTCATAAATTGGTGCTGTGAAAAAAAAAAAGGTCCTACAATCTTTGATAGGATGTAAATCTAATTATACGTTTATCTTTCTTGGTTCTTTCTGTTTCTTATTTTCATGTTTTTATAGTCTTGCAATGTGCTTTATCGTGATGTCGTTCTTTATTCTAATTTCTGAAACTTTTCGTTAATCTTTGGTAATTTTCTTGAAATTATTGCTGTAGTTTGATGAATCGAGTTAATGTGTTGACAGCCACTTTTTATAGTTCTCAGAAGTGGATTTTGACAAGATACTTGATATGTTAGAAATCTGGTGGTCTTGTTCAGGGCCCTGTTTTCGCTTTTCAATGATATTGAGTCCGTGTTGTTGCTGCTGCTGCTGCTGTTTCTGTTCCTCTTTAATCTCAAACGATTTTGAAATGTTCAAGTCTAAGCTGTTGCTGTCCAAGTCAGCCAGCGGATGAGCGGCCGACGGCAGCAGTGGGCTTTCATAGGACATTCTGCTGTGTATGGATGCGTGAGTTCTTGGTGACATAAGCGACTCAACAATAGACTTTCGTGAATTCACCTGTGGTGTAAGCAACGGTGAAACAACTGTCAGTACCGGAACCACATTGGATTTGGTTGTCGCTAGGAAAGGAGATGTAGAATCTGTCTGCTTGCACTTTTGAGAGCAATAAGCCTGTCCAGACTCGCAGACACGTTCGCAAACAATGCAGTAATCTTCAAATGCTGTCATGGTGTTACTGAGATCAATCCAATAGTCTTCTTGAAGCTGAACAAGAAGAAGAAACACGTGTGTTGTAAGCAGATCCTATATATTTTGGGAAATGAAAAATTTTGGTGAAAAATTTTGGGGATTTTTAAAAAATTTCTAGAATGTCGAATTAAAAATAGATCAAATTGAGCTAAAATAGTACAGGGACAAGTATTGGGGGCTAGTAAAGTACTATCAGCTGAAGTTTGGAGTTATGTTTGGTCATTTAAGCAAGTTTTTAGGAGTGAAACGAAGCATTGGTGGATCTTTTACGAGTTTTAGGTTTTTATCAACACCTAACACAGTACAGCAGTTCAATGTGGAAGCACTGCATCCAGCGTTGCTGAAGAGAGCTCTTGCAATGGAGATTAAATACAAGGATCTGGAGTTGCGAATGTCTGATGCGACACAGTTTAACGTGGAAGATTCAACGCAATACAATAAGCTTGCGAAGTTCATAGAGACGTTCCACGAGTATCAGCATTGCCAGGAAGAATACCAAGTGTTGCAGAGCATGGCACAGGATCCACATGAAGACGAAGCGTTAAAAGCGGAGGCCATTGAAGAGATTGAAAATAGTGTGGGACCCTCGTTAGCCAAGGCACTCAAGATTCTCAAGATGGAGCTTTTGCCAAGCCACCCATTTGCAAGCAAGGGAACAGTGATGGAGCTTCGACCTGGTGCCGGAGGACACGAGGCTAACATATTTACCGAGGATCTGCTAAACATGTATCTCAAATACTGTCAACTGCACCGCTGGCAGCATGAAGTCATTTCAAAAACGGAGCATGTGTCGGGATCAGGAATTGTCGATGCCACTTTGGTTATTGACGAGAGCGGGTCTTACGACAAGCTGCGACACGAGGCGGGTGTGCATCGTGTACAGAGGGTGCCACTCACAGAAACAAAGGGGAGAGTGCACACAAGTGCAGCTGGCATTGTAGTTTTGCCAAAGATTGACGAATCTAGCAATAAAGAAGAAGTGAGACAGTTTGCCAATGGTGAGTTGAGAATTGACGTGATGCGTGCCAGTGGATCAGGTGGTCAGCACGTCAACACTACAGAGTCTGCAGTGAGAATTATTCACATTCCCACAGGCATCACTGTTCATATTCAAGACGAACGTTCGCAGCATAAAAACAAAGAACGTGCCATGACGCTTCTTAGAGCACGTCTTGCGGAAAAGGAGCTTAGGGAGAAACAGGAGAAGGAACTTCAAGAAAGAAAGGGCCAAGTTTCCAGTGTTGATCGTAGTGATAAAATCAGAACGTATAATTTTCCTCAAAATAGGGTCACAGACCACAGATGCAACTACACATTATATGACTTGGACGGCTGTCTTAGTGGTAACAGACTAGATGATATCATTGATCATGTCATGCAGTCAGAGGCCCAGAATAAGTCAGAGCAGCTAGTTCGTGAAATTGAACAGGAAAAGAAAGACTAAAGGTGTATATAGGTATAACCAAAGTAATAGATTAATGAAAGCATATCATTGATGGTGTTTGAACCTCTAGATGCTGAAGTAACACCCACTTGTAAGATCAAATCATCAACGAAGTGATTTGATGCTAAGCATTAATTACGTAAGCGCCACCCTCTATAAGAAAAAAAATTGGATGGCAAATTTTACCTAATTCATTGACGAGTTGCTCACGATTAGTCGATAAAGATGACGGTTGTTACGCTTGAAGAAGCTCAGAAGGTTTTTGATAAAGAGGACTATGAAAGAGCAGAGCATATGTTCTTGGAATTGCTCAACTCGGAGCCAAATGAGTCGTTGAGGCCAGAAAAGGTGGTGGATATTCAAGAAACATGTATCTACAGATTAGGTGATATTTACAAAACGAGAAAGGAAAGTAGTAAGTTAAAGTCACTACTTCAGTCGTCAATGACCCTAATTTCAGGGACATTTGCCAAGTCTAAGGCAGCTAAAATAATTAAAACGCTGTTAGATATCATTGAACAGATCTCCACTGATTTGGACTTCACTATTGAAATCATCAACGAGTGTATTTCGTGGTCAATTAAACAGAAAAGATCATTTTTAAGACAATACCTTGAAATCAGATTATCATCATTATACTACCAAAAGAAACATTATCAGAGTTCCATTGAAATTATAAACAAACTCCTAAAGGAATTTAAGAAATTAGATGATAAGTCATCACTCGTGGAAGTTCAGCTACTTGAATCCAAAAACTATTTCCAGCTTAAGAATTACGCAAAATCAAAGGCAGCTTTAACATCATCCAGAACCTCAGCAAATTCCATCTACTGTCCATCAAATATTCAAGCTGAGTTGGACCTCATGAGTGGTATATTGAACGCTCAAGATAACGATTTTAAAACTGCATATTCATATTTTTACGAATCATTTGAAAATTATCAACTGCAAAAGATTTTTGATGAATTCAAATCAATCAAGGTGTTAAAGTACATGATACTTTGTAAAATTATGTTAGGTAATATTGATGAAGCCAATCAAATTTTGAAGCAAAAAAATGTTCAGCCTTTTGTTAATAAAATTGACATTGAAGCAATGAAATCAGTCAGTTTGGCTTATCAAAATAGATCATTGAAGAATTTAGAAGACTCTTTAAAACAATACAATAAGGAATTAGCTTTAGATCCAATCATCAGATCACATCTAAGTGATTTATACGATACCTTGTTTCAGCAAAACTTACTCAAGCTAATTGAACCTTATTCAATTATTGAAATCCAACATATTTGTTCAATGATCGGTTTACCAAAAAATGTTATTGAATCGAAATTAAGCAATATGATTTTAGATAAAGTTATTTTTGGTGTCATTGATCAAGGAAATGGATGGTTAATTATTTACAGTGAACCAAAGGCTGATAAGACATATGAATTGAGTTTAGATCTCATCAAACATATGTCCAACGCCGTTGATTCATTATATGAGAAGGCCTCAGTTTTAAATTAAGTAAATTACTGTGTAATAAATTTATATATATATATGTCTTATCCTATATACTATTAAATGAAAATTCCACAACCATTTTCATCCCACAATTCACTAGTCAAGTTTGCAATTGTATTCAATATATCCTTCAATATCTGATTGTCATTGTCTTGAAATATTTCCCAAAGTTTATATTTTTCGTCACTCAATAAAATGATAAAGTCATTCAGTTGATTTATAATTAACTTATCACTCAATCTTTTGTATTCAATTAATAAATCAATGTTTGTTAAAATGATTGTTGGTAAATAAATTCTTCGTAATTCAATCAAAAATTGTTTTTCTTCTGAATTGGTATCGCAGTCATCAATCAAATCAACTAACCAGCTTTTGATCAAATGAGTCAAATCATTTGATAACTTTAATACTGATTTCAAATCCATTTTGTTATCAGCATTATTAATTTTCATGATTTTCTTTATTGTTATAATTAAATGATGATATTGGATAATCTCTAATAAGTCCAGTTTATCGACATCTAAATAATGATTAGCTCTGTCAATCAAATCTGGTAAATTCAAACTTTCAAAAACTGTAAGACATGAGCCTATTTTACCTGTGATTAGAAACCTACTTAATAAGATTTTGGTACCACTGATTGAGTCAGCTATCATATCGGCTAGAATGAACCATTTCAGTTGTTCAAATAGTGATTGATCAACTTCACTGCATTTATAATTTAGTTCAATGGTTCCGTCTGTCGGATAATTTGATTTGGTTTGCTCAAAAACCTTTGTTAAAGTTAACTTCAAAATTTCCTGAACAGGCAGTTGCAAATTTCTCATTGATTTGATTTGTTCTATTCTATAACTATCGTTATTTAATTCTTCTTCATCCTGTTCATTAAAATTATTATCAATATTAGAGAATTGTGATAATATAGTTGAGTATGTGTCAATTAATAAATCATCACTGTTGTTAATAGATGGAATAAAAGATATGTAAATTGGTATCTGGTAGTAATTCTTGTGTAAAAGTAATCTCAAACAATAGACCTTTAAAATTTCTACATAATCCTCAATCTTCAAAATCTTATCACCAATGTTCAAATGTAAAATAATGGCAAAGTGTGTTAGGATTCTTAATAAATAAGGAGCATCGTTTATGACTGAATCGTTTCTAATTGATTGTATGGTGAACTCCATGATTTTGTCTGAGTTATCGGATATTAATGAACCGATTAACACTCTAATTGGATGCCTGCTTTGATTTTTAATAAATTCGTTCGTCAAATCTTGAGAAATGATATCGAGTGCTTCGGAGATGGAATCGACACTTAATGGTGGTTTTGGGAACTGTAAATTCAAGTTTAATCCTAATTCAGTTTCAAGTTTGTCCTGAAACATATTATTGAGGTAGCAATAAAGCTTTTGTTCAAATGTTTTTGACCCTTCACAGGATGTAGATAAATCACCACACAGTAACCCATAACAAGATCTTTGCCATTTACCTTTCGTGACTTTAGTTAGTTGATACATTGTTCTCCTCCATAATGGTAGCGAGTCATAGTTGAATTCAGGATTTGAATAATGACCTTGTACAATTGCTAGGAACTCATAATTTGATGTCAGTTCACAGATTTCCTTCAATTCGTTAAAGTTATTTGATAATATTGAGTAGTAGGCCATTTGATAGAAGATTTCGTCATCCTTTAAATCTAATTCATTTAAAGTTGCGCTTTTATCAAAACCCATGCCTCTGTGAATAGAATCAGAGTCAATATTAACAAATTTAGATTCACCAATTAACATATCCGTTTTGGTCTTTTGCCATTTTGAGTGGGGTACCTTATTCAAAAGCTCTTGAAAGTCAATATCTGAATGCATCGTTAAAAGTGTATACTGATTCAACACACTAAGGATTTTGAAACATTCATTTAGTTCTCTATTATTTGAACAAAGTTGCTGAATTTTGCTGTGTGACGAGGATAACGTGTCGATTTCTATGTAATTATCGAATTTCAAATCCATTAATGAGTTCAACAATGTCCAAAACAACCATTCCAAATTCATGTCCTCATTACCATTAGATTCTTGCAATAAAACTGACTGAAATTCATTCAAAATGTCAGAAACATGAATAGCAGGAAATTTTGCCCTAAAGGTAGCCAATAAACCAGCAAAACTTTTAGCTAGCCTTGTATTTTCAACAACAAGCTCATTAATGACTGTCATTGTTTGTTAGTATGCCAGGTATCCTAATAATAAGCTAGATTTTATGAAACTGAATTCTTAACGAAAACAAAAAAAAAGAAGAGTTGGTGAGTTGGTGATTTTTTTCTAACTAACCAAACTAACATAGACTTAAATCAACGTTGAAATAGAGTTATATATAAGAGATGGTAGAGGTAGAGCTAACAGTTGGGAAATTAGACGCATCATTGGCGCTGCTACTGACTAAAGACCATCATTTAATAGAGTTTCCAACGATTCTTCTGCCAGATGATATTCAGCCTGGTTCTATTATCAAGTTGAACTGTACAAGAGATACGGACTCGGAAAAGAGACAACAGCAACAGTTTAACAAACTTCAAGACGATATATTCAATGCATTTGGTAAGTACGAACCAAGTGATCCTGTTTTACACGTTTTAAACATAACACAAACATGTTGCGTATTAGAATGGGAGGCGCTAGAGCTAGGTACAAGTGAATTGAAGTCATTGTCGTTGTATAAGAATGGGTCGAAGATGACAAGCATTAAGAATCCAATTTCAAAGAAGACAATCAAATTTTCTGGTTTGCCAATTGATACAAGCTACAAATTTCAGTTAAAAATGGAAACAAGTTGTGGGATTTATTGGTCAAATCTAGTTGAATTGAAAACTCACAAGATGACAGATTTGAGTGGTATTACTATATGCCTTGGAGATATTGATTACAGCCAAGAGAAGTTCACAAGAGAAGATATTGAATCAATTGTGGAGTCAATCGGTGCAAAGCCTGTTACAAGTTTTGTTAAAGTTGACACAACACAATTCATATGTACTAAGGATACTGGCCTTCAATATCAAACAGCAATAGAAGCTAACATTCCAATTGTAAGACCGGAATGGCTCAAGGCTTGCCAATTAGAAAGAAGAATTGTTGGTGTTAATAAGTTTTATTTGAACTCCGAAACTCCACTTTGGAAAGACAGAGATTTTTGGGCAATGAAAGCTAATGATAGTACTAGTAAAGCCCAGACCAAGGAAAATGATGAATTTGTAGTACCTATCATCAATGAACCTACTGATCAAAACATTGAAGGTGAGGAGTCGGCTAACAAAGAATCCATTATAGATCCAGTTGAAAATGGAGAAGTTGCGGCAGCGGCAGCTGAAGTGCCAGTTGAAACTGATGAACCAATTGAAACTACAGGAGAAGTTGCGGCAGCGGCAGCTGAAGTGCCAGTTGAAACTGATGAACCAATTGAAACTACAGGAGAAGCTGTCGAAGCTGTCGAAACGTCTGTTGGTCAACTTAATGAAGACCCAACTGAAGCGCCTGAACAACCAACTGGGGTATTGACTCAAAACACTGAAGAAGCTGTTGAAAATTCTGCTGAGGAGCCTGTTGAGGTAGTCACTGGAAAGCCAGTTGAAGAATCAGTCGAGGTACCAGTTGAAGAATCAGTCGAGGTACCAGTTGAAGAATCAGTCGAGGTACCAGTTGAAGAATCAGTCGAGGTACCAGTTGAAGAATCAGTCGAGGTACCAGTCGAAGAACCAATTGAAGAACCAATTGAAGAACCAATTGAAGAACCAAAGACTGAAGAGTTTGAGGAAGAATCAGCTGAAAACCCAGTGGAAGAACCAGTTATTGCCGATGAAGTCTCTGGTGAACCAGAAGTTACAGAAATAGTAGGAGATGCAAGTAATGTTAATGAGGCTAATGAGGAATTGACTGAGGTTGCTGAAAATAATGAAGAATCTGCGAATGATGTGATCAATGATACTACTGATAAAGAAGGTGAAACTAAGGTGAATAATGAAAGCAGTAAAAGCAAAAAGAAAAAGAGCAAGAAGAAGAACAAAAAATAAGGGAACTATTATTAAATTCATATAAAGGTATATACCATGACAGTCAGCTAATAGTAACAAGGAAAAAGATCATACATTTTTTTATAAAGGTATTATATTATTATTATTTAGAGGTAAACCGGTTACTCGCCGAACAGTCTTCTGACTCTTCTCAAAACAGAATCCTTCTCAGGGTCATATGGATGGTCCTTTGATGGTATTTCTAAAACTGCTGGAAACGCGTTGGTGTAACTGTCGACGCTGTATCTAATTTTATCGGCGATATGCTGGTTGATTAACAAAATCGCAATATCGTCCCTAGTAGTGAACTGCTCAAAGAGATCCTCGAGCTGCTGTCCGGTGGTCAATTGGTCAACAACGTGGAAGTTCTTTTCTTTACCTTCTTCGTGTGTAACGTGGCCAATTCCGGCAAGAAGGAGCCCAGTGACAGTGTCTTCGTCACCTAAGCAAGCTATAAGTGTCCTGTTAGAAGTGTTCATCCCTACTGATGCTAGATTCAAGGAATGCTTGGAATAGCAAATTACGAAAGAGAAATTATCAATCGTTCTATAGGGAAAAAAATCACGAGTCTTCATCTCAGCTAAAAAATGTTCAGATACAAAGGATTTAAGGAAATACAGCTGAAAGAAGCTATTATTAGAGGCGATTATAGAGAAAGATATGCTAAGAACGATTTCACATGCGAGGTTTATCCATAGTAGCAATTTACTGAAAGCAGGACACTCAAAATGGGCTAATATCAAGCACAAAAAGGCGGCTAACGATGCAGTGAAGGCAGCAACCACGTTCAGGCTATCGAAGCAAATCCAAATGTATGCCAAGATGGGTGGCGGGGATTTGACACAAAACATCATGCTTGCCAATGCCATTGAAAAGGCTAAATCTCTCAGTGTTCCCAAGAAAGTGATTGAAAGTGCCATCAAACGTGGTACAGGAGAACTAAAGTCCAGTGAGAAGATGGAAACGGTGATTTACGAAGGGTTGGCACCTGGAGGGGTAGCTGTTATTGTTGAAGCAATTACAGACAACAAGAACAGGAGTCTGGGATTCGTCAGACCAGTTTTCAATAAGTTCAATTTAAACTTGACACCTACTGCATACATGTTTGAAAAGAGAGGTGTTTTGATCTTGGATATTAAAGATAAGGCGGTGGACGACGTATTTGAGGAGCTACTGGAAATGGGCGCAGTTGACATCAATGAGATCGGAAACGAAGAGGGAAGCAAGGAGAATCTTGTTGAGGTTATCACTGAGTACCAAGACTGTGGTAAGTTTGGTAAGCTACTCATGGACCAGTACGAGATCAAGGAAATGAACATTGGCTATATAGCAAACGACGACATGATGGTTGAAATTAACGACGATGATACCATGCAAAGTTACGAAAAGTTCATGACTTTGCTGGATGAGGTGGAAGACGTCTCACAAGTTTACACTAACCTTAGAGAAAACTAGATAAAACAATTATGCTGTAAATAGACAAAACGACTTATTCTAACTTTAATTCCTAGATTTATTCGATAATATAAATAGACTCGACAATACTTTTTTCATTTCTTGTAACCCAACTCTTCAAGAGATGATTTCAAGACATCGAATAACTGATCCAATTCGCCCTTTCTGCTACCAACGGCAGTGACACCCATATGACCGATTCTGAAATACTTGTCTCTGTATTCTTTGTAAATACCAGAGGCAATAGTGAAACCCTTTTGAGAAACTTTGGCCAAGAGGTCAGGACCATTGATACCTTCAGGATAGTAGATGACAGATAGACCGTGGGCGGCGACATCGCTGTTCACAGGCACTAGTCTCAAGCCCAAAGATTGGATCTTTTGCTTGAAATTGTCAGAAGCCAACTTGTGAGCATGGATTCTGTCGTTGATGTCTCCTGTTGCTAACAACTCATCCAAAGAAACATTCAAAGCGTGGACCAATTGCACCGGCGGTGTGGCAAAGTAAGCAGGCTTGCCACCTTCGTAGGCTTGCATAATAGGAGTCCATCTTTTCAAGTCAGTGAAGAATGAGGTTGGCAGTTCCTTTGAGAGAGCTTTGTGCATTGCTCTCTTTGAGGCAAGCGAGATGGAAAGGCCAGCAGGGACACCAACGGCCTTTTGAGAAGCGGTGAGGACGTAATCAATGCCCCAAGCATCGAACTCCAGTTGTTCGCATGCAGTGGCACAGACAGCGTCTACGACAATGAATGCCTCCGGGGCAATTGATTTGATGATTGCCGAGATCTTGTGCACGTCTGACAAGACACCAGACGAGGTGTCTGTGTGTGTGATGGTAACCAGTGCGTACTTCTTTGACTTGAGTTGGTCTTCGATCTGAGCAAAGTCAACAATGTCACCAAAGCTCTTTGCTTCAAGCACGTCAACGTTATCACTGTACACCTTCAAAGCGTTGGAAAACGAGTCTGAGAAGAACCCCGTGGAAAGCACTAGTACGTTGTCGTCTCTGTTGACGAAATTTGATCCAACGATATCCCATCCAAGCGTACCAGAGCCGGCTAAGACAAAAGGTTGTGATCCTGACTCTGGCTTGGAATTGAACATCGTTCTAGTCTTCTTCAATGTTTGTTCAAACGTTGCAATGAATTCGGCAGATGTGTGTGCTTGTGATGGGGTTGACATGGCCTGCAACACTGCATTTGAGAACTCAATTGGACCTGGAATAAATGTCAGTTTTCTGCTACTCATTTTGGCTTCCTCTCTTTCTCCTTTTAAACCTATCAGAACAAACTCTTACATAATATGCCAACTTCTTATATAGAGATCTTGGAACTTTGATATCACGGAAATGGGCTAGCGGCAAATTTATTTTTAGCGGCTACGATAAAAAGTCGGACCTAAGGTGAAGTTAGAGGTGTGCAAAGAAAATGGAATATGAGCTAGAGACTGGTTGAGGAGTGTGGAGAATATTGTAAAGAACCGGGGGAGCCTAAGAATACTGGGTTTTGGTACGAAATTAGACGTTCTGGCATTTTTTGTCGTTGTGTATGCACTCAGAAGTTGTCTCGGAGATAATATAGATTCAGTGAACCATTACATCATTGAAGGAATAGCAAATCAAAACGGAGACGCTGTCAACATTACCTTATTTGAGAAAATCAGTTGTATAAAAGCTTGTAAAGAAATATGAAAAAGAAGTATATATATATATATATATATATTCGTACACAAACACCCAGACATGTATTTGATGACCTAATTGTGGGTTTTGCTATTAGTGTATTGGCCCTATAATTGTAAATGGAAATATTCAGACAAAACCTTCCTTGTTTCTGTCATTTTAACCTTAAGTTCGTTAAACGCCTGCGCACAACCATTGAATCCAGCAGCAACGTCGCTTGATTTACCGTAATTCTGGATTAGCTCACACTGCTGCTGCACTGCAATGAGCCCCAACGCAGCTGCAGACCCCTTCAAATAATGGCCCTTACCTGATAGTTCACTCAACGTTTCATTGGTGTGAGACTCGCTCTTGAGTAGCAACTCGAGATCCCCCATTGTGTCGTTGGCCTGTTGAATGAACGTCTCGATAAGTGAAAGCGCAAATCCCTCCTCGTCCTCGTCCATGGAGAGAATCTCAGAGAATACCTCCCAATCGATTAGTTCATTGGACATATTGAATATTTATCAGTGGAAGAGAAAGAAAAATTTAAGGTTAGGGAAAAAATACGGAACTGAATAAGGATGAACGGAAAAGGACAAATGAATTTTATATATATGCAGTTATGTTAATGTTAGCACTAACGTTAATATATATGGATCTATAATACAAATTAAATAAAGAAAAGAACATATGAAACAATCAAAAAGTTAGGGAAAAAAATTTTCCAAGATGGAGAAGGTGGTTGTGGAGTCTAATCTTCAGTTTACTAACTCATTAGTGCAGATGTAAAAGGGTAAACAAGTCAAAAAGAAGGCCGCTATGACGTTACAATGAACTAATGAAATATCTAAAATAAACAATATTTAACTTTATCAAAAATCTAAGTTATAACACAACACCATCCTTTATTCCACGTGGTGCCCAAATAACGTAAGTATGGTAATTATTTGTGAGTTATAGTGTAAAGATCCGCTAAGGATGAAGAAACAAACGTAACGTTGTCGTTGTTGGTGTCACCAAGGTGGTCAATACCAGTTTCAACCAACAAAGTGTCAATACCGTTATCGTGACCAAACTTCATATCCGTGTTCAATCTATCTCCCACCATTAAAGTCTTGGTGTTGTCCAAGTGATGCTTAGTGACGATGGCTTGCATCATTGCCTTGTGAGGCTTACCACAGATGGCATCTGGTTGTCTGGAAGAAGCGAACTTTAACAGTTCAATGATCGAACCTGCACCTGGATACTTGGTACCATTGATTGGGAACGTGGAATCAATGTTGGTGGCAATAAACAGAATATCTGGCTTCAAAAGGTACTGCAATGTGGTTGCGAGCTTGTCGTAGGTCAAACTGAAATCCAATCCGGCGACAACTGCAGTGACTTTTGGGTCGTCACCTTCCAAGGTCACAGTGTAACCTTGCGCTTCCAACGCATGCACAACCCCTGGTCCTCCGAGAACGTGGATCTTGTCATCCATTGACAACTTGAGGACATTTTTGACATAGATCGCCGTAGCAATTGACGATGTAACAATAGAATCCTTGTTTACCACGCTTTCATCTTTCACTGGGATCTTGTCCAAGTACATATCAGGGGTCTTAGCACTGTTGTTTGAGACAAACAACAGTTTTTTGCCAAGTGAAATCAAGAACTCTAATGTTTCCTTGGTGTTTGGGAACAGTTCATTACCTGCCCATAAAACTCCGTCACAATCAAATAGCACGGTGTCATACTTTGATAGCATGGACTCTACCTGTTTACTTTCGTTTAATCTAACTGTCATTCTGGTGGATCTCTTTCGGTTACAATTGATCCGATATGGAAAAAAGCTCAAAAAGAGAAAAAGTTACAAACGAAGAGATACTGTCATAAAGTTGATAAATGTATAATGTAAACTAGTTTATTCAACGCAGTCAAAAATGCAACAATAGTAGTGAAGGGATGAGTGTATGCCATTGGAAGATTGAAGAAAGTTCAAAATTCATAGTTCAGAGTATGTACTTCAGCAATTGTAGAATATAGAGCAAGATTGTACGCAAATCTATATCCGTACACTGATGTATAGTTGGTTTGATAGAAGCAAATTTTAAGAGGAGTAAATGTACATGGTTACCAGAGTATCGAGATGTCATCTATGAAGTGTAGTCACTTTGATTGGTGATTCGGCCAAAAGTTTAACAGTAGTTACGACATGTTCTTATTGCCAGTAAACCCTATAATATCTACAAATAAGTGTAAAACGAGAAGCATGGGGTAATTTATGAGTTGCACCTGTATTTTAGAAGATGATTGTTATTAGTTCACACTCGAAGTCCAAAGTTCAAACAACTGTTGCGTCTAGGCACTCAGTCATCGCAACCACAAGCCTAATGTTGGAAAGATTATACAATTGCACCGCCCTTTCTGTTTTGTTCATCACGATAATTAGAGTGAAGTTACTGAAATTTGTATTCACAACATCAGACAAGCTTGCCATCTTCTGGTCTGACTTCGAAATCCAAACTCTCCAGTTCACCCCATGTGTTGAAGTAAATCCCATCCATTTGAAAATCAACGCTGCCTCTATTCTTGTCATCCCTAGTAGTATCCACAAAGCTATAGGAAATCCAGCTAGCTTTGTCTTCTTGTCCTTGCTGAGCTTGATTTTTGCTTGCTAGAACAGCATCCCTCAGGTTACTGACGGTGCTGTGCTCTATACCTATAATGATGTGAGTCTCCAACTTGGAATCGGCTATAATCACAGGCTTTGAAACACCGCCGAGATGTGACATTTTTACATTTCCATACGCAAGTGGTCTCAGGCCAAATGATGCCAAGCTCTCTTTGACAGTGTTTGCAGATACTGCCTTTAAAAACATGGAAGTGTACTCCCCTAAAGGGTATACAGACACTTGTTGCAAAGCTTTGTAACCGGCTCTACAGTCCTCCAAAAAGGAACTAGGACCAAGTTCAATACGCACTGCCATTTCATCAGTTACTCTGGTTGGCGCTATAGCGCTTGCAACACAGACCACTGTCAAAGCGAATGAAATGTACACCTGTGGACCATCCTTGTGGCACACACTAATTATTGCAAAACTAATCATAGCTGAAATAGCTAAGTAAAGCTGTTTTGTGCTCTTTGGGTCTGATATTTTGAAGTGCTTCCTCTGGCGTAATACTGGTGCTGCTGCCGCTGCACAACCAATAATGTTAGCTGTTAAGGCGTTCATGCATGGTGAATCTTTAGTTGGAGTCAGCTTTCTGTTGGGCATTATTAATGAGTCGGCGAACCACTGAAGCTTTGATAAACACTCCACTATAACTTACTGTTACGTCAATAGAAGAAAAGTAGTCATTTTTCTAACGATCTACGCGGTCAACTCTTACGTATCAACTCAGCAAGTTAGCACCGCAATTTACAAGGGCTAATGTTCGTCTACAAGACGCCAGTTCTGTTATTGACTATGGTGGTTTATAACAGTATGCACGATCTTATACAATATTTAAAATCGCGAGCTTTCATTCTTGGCGTTCTATCTAGATATGCGTCAGGTAGTTTGGTTTAGGTGAATTAAAGTCGAACGAACTGATTTGCACTCACCTCAATTGGAATTTATATATGAAGGTGGCACTAGTAGATTTAATTTGTAGTTGTAGTGACAAACAAACCATAAGTGTTGACATTGTTTCAAGCTAGTGATATGTCCTTTGCTAACAGGAAATATGATACAGATATACAGCGTCATTGACAACAAGAAGCGTGCTATTAATGGGAAATGGGTGGTGGTTAGGTAGACGATTACATACAGTCCATATCGCTACATACTATCTCCGGTAGTCACCACAGAATTGTGTACTATGTTGAAAAATCAAAAAAATAGTGGCCTGCTGAGCGGTGAGAATAAGTATAAAATGGTATAGGGCTTCTAATCAGTAAATGATCATTAATTGAAGCACAGGTTCCTTATACGCGGTATTGAGTTTGCCTTGCAAAATACGTGTGAAGAGATAAGTTTGTGTGACCAAAAACCTTGTAAAATGCATACTTAAATTCATATATTTGTTTACAACACAAACGTACATTAACTTGTTAATTCAGCTGAGGCAAAACTGAAGCCACCTTTGAAGACAAACACTAGGGGTACTTCCATGCCTTCACTATTGATCAATGTTGGTGGAAGCGATGGATTTCATGAAAAGTTGGGGCTTGAAAATCACTGTACAATTCGCGCGTTACGTAATAAGCGGAAATCCGTACACCTCTGCGACATTCTGATTTGTTGCACTGCTCTTGCCCTCTTATGAAATTTCCTCAAATTCCCCCCAAGCTCTCTCTTCAAATCAAACTGCTTCTAATAAAGATACCAGGTATCGGTTATAAAAGAGTCAAGATGGCACATCATCAGGATTTACCACCAAAGGCAGGTTACGAAGCAATCCAATGGAAAAGACACGTGCCTTCAAGAGGATTTCGACCATCGATCTGGCTAGCAGGTCTGGTCGCCATGTCAGCATACGGATTTTACAGAGTGATCGAAGGTAACAGGGAGAACATAGAGCTCTCCAGAGAAAAGCTGTATGCCAGAATAAATTTGCTGCCATTGTTGCAGGCGGAACAGGACAGAGACATCTTGAGAAGATCGCTTGCAGCATACAACAGAGAAGCAGAAATCATGAAGGACGTGCCATGGTGGGAAGTTAAGCACACTTACTCACAAAAGAACGAATTCCATCCTCCTAACACCGTCATCACCGGTAAGCAGCTGGATAAGGACGGATTTTTGTGGAACGCAAATTCTAAAGATAGAGAATAACCTTATTTACTTCATTTATTTATTATATATTATTACTCAACTCCCCAATAGCAAGCATATAACACATGAACTGATGTAGGGCTTCATCCCATATCTTTTCATTTATTAGTAAATGGCATTCAAATATTACATTTATTTATGCTGGTAAATTTTCAAACTGCTACTTGTATTTACTCTCTTTCCTTTAATAATCAAATATGATCTTTTTATCATTGGTATTGCTTGCAGTTCGTCTTCACGCTGCCTGGAAATCACCAATTTTAGATTGTGACGAAGTCTTCAACTACTGGGAGCCGTTGAACTTCCTCATTAGAAGCTTTGGTAAACAAACTTGGGAGTATGATCCAATTTTTGCAATCAGATCTTACGCTTACCTATGGCCATGGACATTGCTCAAGTTCCCATTGACCTGGCTTGACCTCCCTCCGTTTTCCTACTTTTTCCTCATTAGATTCATCTTGGCACTGCTCTTCACGTTGACCGAAATCAACTTATCAAAGCAACTGAGATTTTTCAATAAGAAGATGCCTTATTGGTTCCTATTGGGTCAGATTGCCTCCCCTGGTATGTACTCAGCCGCTGTGTCCTTATTGCCTAACTCCCTTGCTTTGCTATTCACAATGCTTTCAACCTCCTACATAATTCGTTACTTTAATTCAGTTACTTTGATGAAGAAAACTGATAATGATTTAGTCTCATTAGAAAACAAAGTTGATTCCCTAAAATCTAAGACAGAAAAATGTAACAGTGATGATGATCTAAACGTTGAGGTCTTACAATTTGCTCTGAAATCAAACCACTATTCAATTTTGTACTCCTTGATGTCAAAGTATTTCACCTTGGCAGTCTTAACTATTTCTGTTGCCGGATTTGCTTGCTGGCCTTTCACTTTGGTCTTGATTCTACCCTTTGCTATCTTTGCTCTGTTGAATCCAATTTTTAGCGGCCCTCATTCCATCAGATTAAAACAAAATTACAAAAAGAAGGTCACCTTTTTAACTTTGTTCTTAACAGGATTGAGTTGTGCCTTTTTTGTCCCATACTTCATTTCCCAATTAGACTATTTGTTCTACAAAACTCCAACAATCTACTTTTACAATTTAATTCACTATAATGTCTTCAATTCAGATACTTTAACTGGCCCAAATATCTTTGGTACTGAAGATTTGTTTTATTACATCAAGAACTTGATTTTGAATTTCCACTTCATCTTACCTTTGGCTTTAATGAACTTAGCCTTATTACCTACTTTACCTCAATTGATTACTTACAAATTTCCTCTCATTATTTGGACTGCAATTTTCTTTTACCAACCTCATAAAGAAGAAAGATTTTTATACCCAATTTATCATTTGATTTCAATTTCTTTTGCCCAATTAATGTCTTGCCAGACCTTTAACTTGAATCCTTTGTTAAAATTTTTCAAATTAATTATCAACTTAATTATTACACCACTTTTGTTAATTTTCGGCTTACTAAGAATTTCAAACGTGGTAAACTCTTATTCAACACCAATAGAACTTTTCAAATTGGTTTCCAGTTTAAATGATGGTCAAAA
The DNA here is from genome assembly GCA_003708095.3 of Saturnispora dispora. Taxonomy (NCBI): domain Eukaryota; kingdom Fungi; phylum Ascomycota; class Pichiomycetes; order Pichiales; family Pichiaceae; genus Saturnispora; species Saturnispora dispora. The sequence continues at coordinate 9,939 of PPND03000054.1, read as the reverse complement.
TGTCTGTCTTGGCAGAGAATGGTACCATTATCCATCGTCATTCTTCTTAAATTCAAACCAAAGATTAAAATTTACCAAGTCAAGCTTTAATGGGCTTCTACCTGGTGATTTCATCGAAAATGATAGCACTGCAATCTTTACACACGTTGAAGGTTTATTTAATAATGAAAATAAGTTCCAATCCAAATTTGTTATTGAGCCTTCTGATTGTGATTACTTTGTTGATAATTCTTATGAAAGCTCATCAGATGATGCTACAAATTTGAATGATGAAACTACAAATTGGGAAATTATTCAATGCTTACCAATGATTGATACACAAACTTCTTTTGGTCTGAATAGAATCCTTGGTGTTGACTATTTCATTCAAAACTATGTTGTCAGACCTTGGTTAAAGTTGCAAGCTGATGCGAGTGTCATTGAGTTAAATAGAAAACTTATGCAAATGTATGGTATACAAAGGGATGGTAAAGCAATGTTCAATGAATTATACAAATTATTGAATTCATTCTGGTCCAATACTCAAAATTATCTTGGTGTTAGAAATGAAGTTAATTTATGCTTGGCAAAAAGAAAGAAATAAAAATATTGTAGTATATCAGATTTATAACTTATGTAACTATATAAAATCTTTCAATTTAATATGTTCTTTTTCATTTTCAATGTCACTTGTTTGGTTACTTTTTTCATTTTTTATTATCAACTCCACTTTAACCTTCAGAGCCTCATCGCATTTACCAATTACTTGCTTGAATATTTCAGAGTCAAGGTTAATTAATTCCATCATCTTTCCGTTAACATAACCTTCATAACCCTCTAATTTTTCGTTAAATGATACTACTAATGGTATTATTAATTCATAAAGTAACTCAACCTTTGAAGGATCAACGTATGTCAATAAGTTAACTAGAATTTCAATCACAATTCTAGGCTCCTTTAATTCGTTGATATCCTTAATCAACAATCTTATCAACCTATTAAATAGTTTTATTGAAATTTGTTTTTCATTATTAATATTTTTAATTAGGGCCTTAAGGGTTTGTATTGAGATTGATATTAAATTATTGTCATTTGATTTTAGCCCATTCAATATAGTTGAATTAATTTTATCAATATCCCCATCTTTAACATTGATTTCAGGTATTGTTTTGACTATTATGAATGTTAATAATTGATCATTTAACGTGTTAGTTGTCTTGATCTTCATTATTTGATACAAGTTTAAAAGGTTTTCATTTTTTTCGCTGTTAATTGAATAATAATTGTTAATTACCTTTTGGTAAATTGGTAGTAAAATGGAAATTAACTGTTCGTCATCATATTGGTAAATCAAAACCATCATAAAAAGCATATCAATATAAATGTCTTCCTCGATCACACTTGGTAATTGCTCTGTCATTTCAATTATAGAAGAAAAGCATCTCTTAATAATAATCATATCCTCCCCTTTTAATTGACTTCTTTCCTCGTCAAATATTATTTCCTTGGTTTTTATGAAGGGTAGTTTTTTGACTATAATTTTGATGATAAGTCTAATTATTTCAAACAATTTGTCAAATTGCTTTTTCATCTCACCTTTATTTTCTTCATTCAACTTTTTGAAATACTGGTTGAAGATTTCCTTTAATATGTGATTAATTTCAATTAGTTCCTCACCGTCACAAACCAATATTAATTTATTTATCATATCAATAAACTCAATAAATATTGCTTCATTCAGTAAAATTTCAATTGAGATGTCAATGTTCATAATTCTTTTCAATGTTTTAAGTACTCTTAAGTCCTGGAATTTATTTGACGTTGCCTTCGGTATCCTCTTTATCAAATATTCAGTACATTCACTAAATATGATCAAAAACATCTTTCCTAACTCATCTCCCAATAAAGGCGTCATTTTTTTATTCCATTCATCATTTTCGATAATGATCCCGATGGATTCTATCAAGTCAATTTGGCAACTTTGATACATCTCCAAATCCAATCCATTACTATCATTGTCATTGTAACTTTCGCTGTTATTTCTATTAGCATTGGTATCGTCACTATAGACATTTGATTTAGTGTATTTCAAGATAACAAATTCTCTCAAAATATACAACCATAATGGAATCAAAATGTCAATATATTTATCAATTAAATTGCGCAACTCCTTATTGTTATAATTTTTTGCATTTAGTATTATCATTTTACTCCAAGATTGTAAAATGTAAACTTTCATTTTATTCATCGACTTCTTAGTCAAAATTGGCAATTCGCCAATTTTGACACACTCCTCTCCTTCTCCTGTCTTATTTAGCTCCTCAACATCTTTTTCTAGCATGAAATCTTCCTCATAATTACCTAACTTATTAATGACAGCTAAATTTTCCAATGATGTTGTTAGAATTCTAATAATTCTATTCATCCTACCAATATTGTTGACATTACAGCAAATTAGTTTCGATGATAGCAATATCCCTTCACCAGCAAGCTCCAATGTTGAGTTTTTGTTGAATGAAGGTATAATAGCAGAAACTATTTGTGCATGTTGTTGTTCTAATATAGGAATCTCAGGATAAAGAGGGTCCATAACTCCTTCAAATATCGTGATGACTTGGTTCAATAGCTTTAGTGATGAGATCCTTAACTCAATTAGATTGTTGGTTGAAGAAATAAAAGATACTCTAATAAACTCGCTCAACCTTTTGAGTACTATGTTCTTGAGGATTTCATCATTTTCACATTGGTCCAAAATTTCATTCATAAACTGAACGAGATCAGTTCTGAACTTCCAGTTTGTCTGCTCATCTTTGATGTCTAGCACTTTAATGAGTGACTCAATTGGAGCTTGGGAGGCATTCGTATCATTTTTGTTATTACTTGAAGTGTTGTGACCTTCGGCCTCTTCTTGAACAGCTTTCCTTTTGGATAAGCGTTGGTTATTGCTCGAAGATGCCAATGTTTCTTCAGCGTCATTCATATCATCATCGTCATTTAGCTCGTCAATATTCTTTCTCTTTTCATTACTTGTTCTATTTTTTAATTTGTCAATACTCAATTTTTTGTTACTAATTAGTACTCCTGCATTGTTGATTCTTTTGCTGAAAATGTTCTTCAATGGTTCATACAATTGATGCTTAGATATTGAAAAATATGCTAGTAATTTATTTATCAGCTCAGTTTTCTTTTTTGAATCATCGCCTTTTATTATATCATTTAACAAAATTGAGTGGATTTCCCTTATTGTTGAATTATCACCATTTTTTTCTAATAAAACCCACAATAGCGATTCAAAATCTTTATCGAGTCTGAAGTCATCCACATTAATTTTTATTAGTTGGTGAAGAGATTCTAAAGACAAGTTCAGTAAAACAACACTAGTGTCATTGGGAAAGATTTCAGAATCATCACCTGGATTGAAAGAAGAGTGTCCGTACACTCCGAGGTATATGTTATTAATCAATAAAGCCTTGATCATTTCTATATAAGTGGGGATCATAATCATTGATTTGTCAAATACAACAAGTGATTCATATATTTTTAGTACCTCCCGAAGAATAACCTCATAATCATATGAAATTGTGGATAATATGCACGTGATAAGGTCAATCATTTTCATCTTCATTTTTGGTTCCCATGCTTTAATCATTGGACCAGTTATATTGACTACTGTACGGATGACCTTTATCAACAAAACATTAGAATTTAGATACCTTCTAAAGTTGATATTTGATGATATACCGGTTTGTGAATCAATGCCGTAAGTTTCGTTAAGCAAAACATTCTCTAAATTAGAGATAACTTTTTCAATTATTTGATGATCAATGTTATCCTGGTTAACCAAATATTTGTCCAAAGCATATAGACTTCCTGCATGAACTAACGGATGTGGATCTAACAATAAAGTAAATATTGTGTTTTCAATTCTATTAGCTGTTTTCATACTGGTATACTTTGCTAGGTTCCCTAATGAGATTATCTCAAATGATCTCGAGTTTGGTTTAGAACTCTCTATGATTGAATTGATTAAGATTGAAATTTGGTAATTAACATTGGATGCTTGATTGTCTGTTTCGATTAATGAACATGCCATACCAAAACTTTGGGAATTTAAATACCTTAAATAACCATCTTCAATATTTATGTTTTTCAAAGTTTCAAGAACTAAATTTACAATTTCTGTTTTAAGTTTGAGCTGCAAATCAGAATTGATCATATAAGATAACATACTATGAATTGCCACAGAACAGTTAATACCTACTGCCTTCCTTCTTAATGTCAACGATCTATTTGCTTTAATTTGCTCCATATCTTCACTTTCAATGGATTCTTTGACTTGGAAGAATATGCTTGTCCTCATAGTTTCGATAACGGATTGCTGAATCTTTGGCGATAAATATGGAAAGGTGATTGCAAATATTTCGATAGATGTGTCAATTATCATTGTATGATAATTCGGACAATACTTCATTGTATTTGTGTAACCCGATAACTCATTACCGTTCAAGAGAAACATTAAGGAGTCATTTAATAAAGAATTAGTGAAATAGTTCAAATTCCTCTTTTCAATAGTAGAATCAAATGTATTTATTGCGCAGTTAAAGCTATCTACTTCTCTTGACTCGATGATAAAGCTTGAAGAACACAACTTATGATCAATGTCTAGTACATTATTTTTAATCCCGGAACATTCAGATGACTTTAACATTAACTCATCGATTGAGAATTCGTTAAATTTACTTGTAATACCAAACTGATATTCATCTTCAATTCGATAAACATCATATTCATTATCAGGTACTGACATACGTTTTTTCTTCGAGTTTGTAAATATGACATCTTTCAATAGTGGTGTAAACGATTCGATGCTACTGAAGGTCTTGACAATTTCGATTAACATTGTGGAATTGATTTCATTCTTTATGTTAAGATAAGGTAACAACTTCAAATACGACTCGTAAACTCTTAACTTATTCATATTCATTGAGAGCTTCAATGATTCAGGAACATTGAATTTTTCAACCTCATTTGACAGAGTATTTATAAAGATGAAACTTTTTGCCAAAAGTTGATTGATGTTTCTCGCCATTTCTGGTGTTAGCAATGAGTTAGCTTGTTTGTATTCATTATTCTGATTGCTTGCTAGTAGGTGTGTGATGTATGTGGCAAGACCTACAAGAGCATGATTCTTGACTTCAACTAATTTAACAATTTCAGGTATATTAACTATTTTATTATTCTCAACTTGAACAAGACCATTAGGTATGCTATGCCCTAATAAGTTTTTCCAAATACTTAGAAATTGTGCAGAATCCTGTAGTAAAAAGGCATTGCCACCACTGACAGAATAGTTAAACAACCCCATCATTAAAATCCAGCTGATTAACTGCTTTTCATAATCAACATTAGAAATATAACTACCAGACCCACTACCAAACAAATTAGTTGAAACAACAGTAGTATTGAATCTTTTCAAAAAATTGAATGACAATGAAAAAGTTTTTAAAATAAAATCGTTTGTAATGTAGTTTTTTGAACTAAAGGATAAAATTGAGGAAATTAGATATGCATTACCATGGTTTTCACTAAAAAACATTTGACCGGTACCACTAGACATATCAGTTAATGATTCAGTCAAACTGTCTAATGAATCATTCAAGATATTGAAACTCAATTCAGGTTTCAATTTGATCACCTTGATCAGAGATTCAATTGCAACTACTCTTATTCTAAAATTCTTATTTAAAGAAAATTCTAGAAATTGAAAAGCCAGCTCACTTGCAACTTCCTCGTGGCTTCCATCTTGCATAGATAAAATATATTCACCTAAATCTTCGACCAATAGTTGTGCAAATTGAAGTAATGAAATAGAATACCAAACATTACTAATATCTGTTGTTTTAGATGGGATCATTTCAGTAAGAGATTTTATTTTGATATTGTTGTCGCCATTTGCAGATATATTGAGAACTAGTTTGGATAAAATAATCAATTTGTTCACATCATTATCCAATTGATCAATTAGGAATTTATAAAAAACTATCAAATGATTAGTAGTCTTCAAAGCAATGTCAGGTGACGAAAGATTACTTAGGACAAGAAAGTTATTCTCTTTCAATTGCTTTTTGAAGGATGTGATATCGACAGACCCAATATTAAATAAATGGTAATAGACTAAGTTTAAAATGTCAAAAAATTTGGTAGCAACAAAATTAACACCATTGACAGATTCAGTTGAGATAGCATTAGTTTGATAATACAAATTCAATTTTGAAATCCATTGCATTAGTGATTCAACAATACCGATTTTGATTAAAATAGGGGTCTGCTCTTTCTTATAGCTAAGCATTAAGAGATTGATACAAGCATCTAAGGACTGATTTTGCTGATTGTCAAGTGTCACAAAGTTTGAGTAGGCAAAAACCAATAAATCGGACAAATTTCTGGAAAGTGAAAGTCTTAACTTTTTGTGATCTGTGTCCATAGAATTAATAATGATACTAATGTAGGAAGACAAAGAAGTCAAGTAATGGCTTGAGCTGAAAGATGTTTTCTTGGTGGTCAATGATAATATATATTTATCGGATTTCAATAGTGCCACTAAGATATTAAATGAGTAAAGAACTGATACTATTGGGAAAGAATACACAGATGATGTTGAGCTTGTGGATTTGTTTTTTTCGCTTATGACTTTGGTGAGTTTAAGCAATCTTTCAAATAGTTTATCGTCAACAGTTTTGTTAGTGTTATCATGCAAAACGATTATGTTGATTAAAAATACCATATCAGTATAATAGTTGGCTCTGAAGAGTTGATTTTCTAAAGCTAAATTGTAGTTTTCGTTACATTTCTTCAAATGTTTGTACAATGCTGTTACTAGTGGTTGTTTAAAATTGTTCAAAAAGCCACCAAATTTCGTAAAGATTGTTTGCAGCATGATAACAGCAAAATGCTTTATGGTGGAGTACCAGTTGTTCTTCATTGAAATCTTTTTGGCGTTCACAAGCACTATATCATTGAATTTATTTACAGTATCTAGCAAAGATAAGTTAAACTTGTCATGTGCTCCCAACATCATTAAATTAAGAACTTTAGCATATGTTTGTGCAAATTGTTTCATTAGTTGAACAGACAAAAGCAATATTTCCCTTTCCTTCTCATAATTTGCAAACAAATCTGTGATTATAGAGTCCAGTTGTTTTATAATAAACGAGAGATCATCGTTTGATGTTTTGTAATTCGAGTGATTATTTAGTTTACTAACGTAATTGAAAAGGTGTTTTTGTGCTGGAATTGCAGATTCAAAATCGTTAGCACATATAATTATGGATTTCCAGTTGCCGAATTCCAATTCTTCCAACTCCATCACTTGCCTTCTCCTTTACTAAGGTTGATTCTCTCTTTTCTGTAGGTCTGACAACGCGTTTGATTTTCAGCTGCTGTCACTATCATAGTCGCGAAACTACTTTTAACACACTTAATATCGCCAACAGAATTCATTGTTATATGGTTCGGTGCCTAAAATTGACAAATTATATAGCACTCTCTATATATTTGCACCTTATTTTTGGCTTCATAATGATACTAATAAAGGATATATTCTAAAAAAGACAGATTTTGAATGCCTTTTTGTGATGGCTTATTGCACACATTAAACTTGATAATTTCAAGTTAGTTACAAGGTCATCCTAGAAATAAAGCCATAGGTATCGTGCGGCTACGGCTGCCTTTGATCGTATATGCTATTGAAATTTCATGTTGATTATTCATTAATATATGACGTTTCGGACTGTATTTTCCCTGTCCGTCATACAGTCAACTTTTTGAAGTCATAAATGAAAGGCAATAAGTCATCCTAACAAAGAATGGATTACATTAAATCTAGTGCATACCTATGTTAAAGTTTTGCTACAGCCTCATTTCTATCACTAAGTCTACTCTTCACAATTAGGCTAAATTGGTTTTTTTTCATCAGCTTATAAAATTGTGAAATAGGGCAAACTAAAGCCAATGTTATACTATATAAACGATAAACTCATAAATTTTGGTAATTTCTAATTTATTTAGATGGATGTTATCAAATAAGCGTACGGTTTACATTAATAAAACAATGATATGTCTTAATTGAGAAAAAATAATCCTGCTTGAAGTTACAATTCTATATCTAATCGGCCGTTGTGCGTCTCCAGTCAAGGGCATAATTCCTATTAGTCGCGTTGTGTATCTTTTTTCTTCTTCTGATCAGGATTTATTTAGGATAAAGTGCTTACTTTTAGGTCGTTCCAATAGACTTATTTTCACTTTTTAATCTTTATATTCAAAAAGCTCTAAAATAGATCTGGTATCTAGAATTTTGAACGTATCGATTGTATAGCGACTTTAAATGGCCAACCACTGCACGTTTATTTTCAAAACAATTGATTTGTATAATATTTCACATTAATGCGTTGGCTGTTTTTATTATGTCAGTGTTATTTGCTGAGCTCATAAAACAATAATTTCAAAATTAAGGTTAGTCAACACTTCTTTTTGTGTGATCTATGCTGTAGCTTATCTTCCCTGGAATTTTAGGATTCTACTCCATCTTTACCAATGGCTGTAAGATCATCATTAATTATAGTCACTGCTATCTTGATAAATGTAGATTCTGTGCTGAATGTGTTTGAACTCTTTAGCTGAGTACAAAAGCAATGACACAACACAATAGTGCATTAGATGTCAGTTTTAAAAAATCTTAGTTGCTGAAATGCACACTAGCCTAGTGATGTATAGAAGCTCCATCTCCAAAACCGCATGCATGGCGACTAAAGATAAGCTTTCATTTTGTCTGTACTAGTTGTTGACTAATGTCCCAAGATTGAATGTGTATACCTCACACTGATGAAGAACTGTAATAGCACAAGGGAATGCACTCACCCTCATAAAAGACTAGTTTTGAATTCACTTACAAATGAAAGTTTATTCTCCAACTTTAGTTCTTTTATATTAGCATTGATAATTGGGGCACTGACAGGGAAATCTGGAAGTCCGTTAGGTGTCAGGAATGCAATATAAAATGATGCGCCATGGTAGTTGAAAGCTGGCATCAAAAGCTATCGGTCATTGAAGAAACTAAAGTTAAAAGTCTTATCCCATTCGAAAAAAAAGCATATTGATTGCTATGTCTGAATCTATACAATGGCTTTCTGGACAAGGAGTATTTATTTTGTGTTGACTTAGCAGAGCGGCAATCAAAAAAAGCATATCTAACTATGTGCATAAGATGGCTATGGACATGTGTGCCAACATTAACGGGTCGGCTTCTTACCTGCAATTAGAGGTTTGAATCAACAATAGGTTTTTCATAGTTTGGTCCATAAAGAAGTATAATTACCAACAAAAGTGAAATGTTACATAAGAAGTACATTAGATTTTAGATCATTTAATTCTGACTTTAATTCTTACTCTTTTAGTGTATTAATATTCAATCGTATTATTGATACTTATTCTGCTAATTACAAACTAGATATAAAGTAGACATTGTTAAGCAGTTTAACTATTATTTTGAGAATTTAAACAGAACTGTATCTTAATAAACTTTTATATAAGGATTGCTACAATTTCCGTGTAGTGGTAATCACGATATATTTTGCTTAATTAAAAAGTCTTATCATTTTAAATTAAAATTGTAGAGGCTGCCTTTTAAATTAGAAATACATTAAATTAGAGATCATCCAATAAATAACAAATCTTACGTATGAAACTTAACCGTTAATTAAAATAATGTATAGTGTTGTAAACATAGTAAAGACTATAGAGTTTATTTAAATTATTTTTGCTTATTAAAGCTTACTAAGTAATGTCAAAATAAGTGGCAATCAAGTATTGCTCAGTTATTAATAAAGATATTTAACGTTGAAATATAAACTAGAACATACATATTTCTAACGTATGATCACCAATATGCAGTATATACAAAGT
>PPND03000053.1:0-46141 GCA_003708095.3 Saturnispora dispora | reverse complement strand
CCGTTTTTCCCCTCTTTTCTTTTTTTCTGTTTTTTCGTTTTTTTTTTTTTTTTTTGTCTTGAATTTTTTCTTTTTTATGACATGGGAAAATTGCTTTTTTTTTAGCAATTTATGGAAGTAGAAAAAAAAATTTTTCACTCCTAATGTTCACCATTTTCTTTTCCTTCTTCTTTTAAACATCATTAGATATGTCTGCCTCTGCTGAATCGAAGCAATCTGTTGAGGTTCTTTCTGAATTGTTTGGTAAACTTAATGTTGCCACTCCAGAAACCATCCATGACGCTGCTAGTAATGTTGCCTCCTTTTTAAACGGAGAAATCATTGAACACGATGTTCCAGTTGAATTTTTCCAACAATTGGAAAAGTCCATCAAGGACAAGAAGACCGCTATCAACTCATTGGAAGCCGTTTCTCACATTGCTAGTGACGACTTGTCCCCATCAGTGGAGCCATACATTGTTGCTCTGACTGGTGCCATTGCTGAAAAGGCAGGTGAAAAGCAAGCTGAACTTAGAACCGCTGCTGACAAGGCTTTGAAGGCTCTTGTTAGATCTATCACTCCTGCTGCCATCAAGGACATTCTTCCAAGATTGATTGAAAGATTGTCTGAATCTTCTAAGTGGCAAGAAAAGGTTTCTATTTTGGAAGCCATTGAAATTTTCGTTGAAACTGCCAAGGTTCAATTAGCTTTGAGAATGACTGAATTGATTCCAGCTCTTTCTGAAGCTATGTGGGATACTAAGGTTGAAGTCAAGACCGCTGCTACTAAGACCATGACTACTTGTACCGCCACTGTTGAAAACAAGGATATTGAACCTTTCATTCCAAAGTTGATTTCTTCTATCTCAAATCCAAAGGAAGTCCCAGAAACCGTTCACTCCTTGGGTGCTACTACCTTCGTTTCTGAAGTTACCACTGCTGCTTTGTCCATCATGGCTCCTTTGTTAACCAGAGGTTTGGCTGAAAGAGACACTTCCATTAAGAGAAAGGCCGCTGTTATTATTGATAACATGTGTAAATTGGTCGATGATCCTCAAGTCATTGCTCCTTTCTTAGGTAACTTGTTCCCAGCTTTGAAGGCCAACATGCAAACTATTGCTGACCCTGAAGCTAGATCTGTTACTGACAGAGCTCTTAACACTTTGAGAAGAGTTGGTGCTGTCCCAGCTGATGACACCATTCCAGAAATCTCCCATGCAGGTGATGTTAAGGTTAACCTTGATATTTTGAACTCCTTGACCAAGGAATCCGCTCCAAGATTCAACGTTGTCAAGCTTTACGTTGCTGGTATTGCTGGTAACTTGATCGATGAAAGAAAGATTGACCCATTAGCTTGGTCTCAATCTTTGACTCCTTTCTTGACTATCTTCTTGCACGAAAAGGAATCTAAGGAAATCATTGAAGAATTCAGAAAGCGTTCCGTTGATAACATTCCACAACCTCCAGTTTGGGAAGACGAAGATGACGAAGGTGAAGATCTTTGTAACTGTGAATTCTCCCTTGCTTACGGTGCCAAGATTCTTTTGAACAAGACTCAATTGAGATTAAAGAGAGGTAGAAGATACGGTTTGTGTGGTCCAAACGGTGCTGGTAAGTCTACTTTGATGAGAGCTATCGCTAACGGTCAAGTTGAAGGTTTCCCAACCCAACAAGAATGTAGAACTATCTATGTTGAACATGACATTGATGGTACCCACGCTGAAACCCCAACTGTTGATTACGTTTTATCCGAAGGTGATACCGGTGACAGAGAAACCGTTAGATCTAAGCTTTTGGAATTCGGTTTTGCTGAAGAAATGCTTGACAGACCAATTTCTGCCCTTTCTGGTGGTTGGAAGATGAAGTTGGCTCTTGCTAAGGCCGTCTTGAAGAACGCTGATATCTTACTTTTGGATGAACCAACTAACCATTTGGATGTTGTCAATGTTGATTGGTTAGTCAACTACTTGAACACTTGTGGTATTACTTCTATTACCGTTTCTCACGATTCTGGTTTCCTTGACAGAACTACCCAATACATTATCCATTACGAAGGTTACAAGTTAAGAAAGTACAAGGGTAATCTTTCTGATTTCATCAAGAAGGTCCCAGCTGCTGCTTCTTACGAAGAAATTTCTAACTCCGCTCTGGAATTCAGATTCCCAGAACCAGGTTTCCTTGAAGGTGTTAAGACCAAGCAAAAGGCCATTGTTAAGGTTTCTGATATGTCCTTCCAATACCCAGGTACTACCAAGCCACAAGTTGTTGGTGTTAACTTCCAATGTTCTTTATCCTCAAGAATTGCCGTTATTGGTCCAAATGGTGCTGGTAAGTCCACTCTTATTAACGTCTTGACCGGTGAATTGTTACCAACTACTGGTGAAGTTTACGTTCACGAAAACTGTCGTATTGCTTACATTAAGCAACATGCTTTTGCTCATATTGATTCCCACTTGGACAAGACTCCATCTGAATATATTCAATGGAGATTCCAAACTGGTGAAGATAGAGAAACCATGGACAGAGCTAACAGACAAATTAACGAATCTGATGCTGAAGGTATGAAGAAGATCTTCAAGATTGAAGGTTCTCCAAGAAGAATTAATGAAATTCTTTCCAGAAGAAAGTTCAAGAACACTTACGAATATGAATGTTCTTTCTTCCTTGGTGAAAACATTGGTATGAAGTCTGAAAGATGGGTTCCAATGTCTTCTGCTGATAACGCTTGGTTACCAAGAGGTGAATTGGTCGAAACTCACTCTAAGTTGGTCGCTGAAGTTGATATGAAGGAAGCTCTTGCTTCTGGTCAATTCAGACCTTTGACTAGAAAAGAAATCGAAGAACATTGTGCTATGTTGGGTTTGGATGCCGAACTGGTTTCTCACTCTAGAATTAGAGGTTTGTCTGGTGGTCAAAAGGTTAAGTTAGTCTTGGCTGCTTGTACCTGGCAAAGACCTCACTTGATCGTCTTGGATGAACCAACCAACTATTTGGACAGAGATTCCTTAGGTGCTTTATCTAAGGCTTTGAAGGGTTTCGAAGGTGGTGTTATTATCATTACTCACTCTGCTGAATTTACTAAGGATTTGACTGAAGAAGTCTGGGCTGTTCAAAACGGTACCATGACTCCATCTGGTCACAACTGGGTTCAAGGTCAAGGTTCTGGTCCAAGATTATCTAAGAAGGAAGACGAAGGTGACAAGTTCGATGCTATGGGTAACAAGATTGCTACTACTAAGAAGAAGGCTAAGTTATCTTCTGCTGAATTAAGAAAGAAGAAGAAGGAAAGAATGAAGAAGAAGAAGGAATTAGGTGATGCTTACGTCTCTTCCGACGATGAATTCTAATTATAAAAGGATTGCATTTGACATTTTTTTATTTTCTTAGCCTATTTTTCATCACTTCTTAGTGATTTTAGATCACGTTTATTAATTATTTTTTAAGTTTATATATATAAATGAAAGCTTAATATCTATAAAGAAAAGCTGTAGTTCTTAACTTCCTTTGATTAACTAATCTTTTTTCATTATTTTCAAGATTAAAATTTTCCATATGGAAAATATCTTTCCAATCAACATTCTTTTTAGAGGTTACGACAATGAATATCAAATTAGCCCTTAGCATGTGCTTGATGGCACTGGGAGTAGTTTCTCAGGTAGCAAATAACTTAGAGAAAGAATATGGTGAACAAATGCCAGCAGAATTTGAAAACTGGGAACAGTGGCATATGTGGGTTGAACATGAACTTGATAAGGACTCATATACCTCAGAGGCATTTTTCCAGTTGCACACAACGTCAGATCGTAACGCACTATCCAAGAAGGATATATTAAGACTTTACGGTGTGAACAGAGAAGAGGTTGTTGGACAGGGAGATGGTATGGGAGATCATGATAACAGTGAACTTATTTCGCCAGAATTGAAAGATAAAATCATTAGAAAGGTACTGCAGTCGATTGATGAAAAGCTTAATGATGGGGTTCTGAGGACAGAAGTTAGCTTGAATGACTGGTTGAAGTTTAAAAAGCTAGGAGGTGAATTGCCTGATTTTGGAGTGGGACCAGGTCACGAATACGGGTTTGAGGAAGAGTATGAAAAGCACCATTGGCTAAAGTATCATGCAGAAGGTGATCCTGATATAGACAATTGGCACAAGGAAGATATTGAGCATGAATTGCTACATCATTTCCATGAGATAGACCATGAAGAATACGAGGGAAGTGGTTATTATGTTGAAAAGGAGCTACTTTGGCACAATGTACCAAATATATTCAAAGTTTAGTATAAATAGGTGGCTTAAAACATGTAATTTTTTAAATAGGACAGAATGTCTTTGAAGGAGTGAAACTCGACGTATGGAATGTTATCCTCTTCGCAGATATCGATAAGATCTAAACCTGCCTTGGCAAACAAGACATCACAAGATCTTGAGGCAGAGATATCACTTACACCATCACCAGAATAGAAAAGAGTGCCCTTTTTAGAATCACCAAATACCTTTCTCACATGTGCTTTGATGGACTCGTTTTTATCGTGACCGAATGCAGAAGCATCTCTGAAGTTGATTCTCCAAAGTCCATCACCAGGCACTGAATCATCGATGTTGTCGAATATCGTGCCATTGGAATAGATTGTAAGATGTTTAGCGAGTTCATCACCAACAAGTTTGGTTAACAAAGCTTTGATCAAGAGCTCCATACCTGAACTGACGATTACAACGTCAATATCTTGAGAAACGCACCATTCAAGAGTTTCCTTGAATCCAGAATCTAACTCGATGTTTTCAGTTAAGATTTCAATGGCTCTGTCCAAGCTGTAGCCCTTTTGAGCAACAGACGTGAGCATTGAATAAAACCCGTCTCTGAAAGCCAATGACTGGTCTTTCAAGCCGACATTGAGTTTCATCCTCTCGCTGTGCCCCATACCAAGGTTATCGGTTAGGTAGTCGTTGGAATCTTGGAGAGTGATGGTACCGTCAAAGTCAGAAAACAAAATAGCTTTAGTCATTATCAACGAAGTAGGCTCAGGCTAGATACTAGAGGAAATGATTTGATGTAAAAGAAAGCGTATCATGTAAAAGGCATCTATTCTCTTTTTCTGTTCTTTTATGCAAGCCTTATTTTTCTTACCGTGGGGTAGTCAGATTATGATTACTGTGATATCTGGAGGAACAGCTACTAATGCCATCTTGGATGCATTTAGCTTTGAAGAGGAGGACGCTGTGGTGTATGTGATGCCTATATCAGATAATGGTGGTTCTACATGGGAAATTCAGCGGGTGTTTGGTGGACCAGCGATTGGGGATATCAGGAGTCGGATTGTGAGACTTGTTGGTGACGAGAAGTTACGCAGCTGTTGGAGTCACAGGATTGAATGCGAGGAGGAATGGAGGGCCATCATCGAGGGTACCAGTGCAGTTTGGGAGGGGGTTGAGATGAAACGAGTGATAATACCGTTTTTGATTCAGATCGACATGGAGATCCTCAAAAGACGAGAGAAGTTCAACTTCAGCAATGCCAGCTTGGGGAATCTGTTTTTGACAGGCCTCAGCTTCATTATGGGCGATTTGGAGGCGTCCATTGAGCTAATGAGTGTAATTGGAAATGTTTTTAAAAGTCACAAGGTACTCCCATGCATCAACACAAATCTAGGCCACAACATCGTTGCAGAACTTGTAGATGGCAGTGTCATTGTGGGCCAGAACGAGATCAGTCACCCCAGTGCCTCGCCGTTGGTGTTCAACAAGGACGTCGTCGAGCCTCTTACGAGCCCCATTTCCAGTCTTTACTACATCACAAGGGAGGCGATTGAGTTCCAGCCAGCAGCCAGCGAGTTTGTTCTTGATGCCATGCTACAAAGTAGCACTGTAATCTACAGCATTGGGTCTCTGTGGACCAGTTTGATACCAGTATTAGTGCTCAAGCACATGAGCGCCGCCATAGCGACTAGACAGAAACGTGTGCTACTTGTGAACAGCACCTGGGACCGCGAGACTCACGGTATGACGGTAGTGGACATCATCAGGGCCATCGTGTGCAGCTTGCGGTACTCCAAAACCGGCATTCGAACCAACGCCTACGAGATGAGCGACGAAGAGCTCAAAACCGCCGTCACAAATTGCGTGGATGAAGTGGTGATGCTCAAGCAGGGCCAGATACCCCCTGGAGATGCTCTACTCTCTCTTAATATCACCATAACAACAGTCAACGGCACCCAGTTTGACACTGCGGTTCTTCGACAAACCCTCATCTCTTCTCCACCACTATAAAAGCGCTCACCCTCGCACGCAAATTCTTTCCTCTAGCTATACCTTTCTTCTTTAACGCTTTTACCCCAGAGGGACCCCCATCTAAGCTTCACACCGAGATATCTAACGGTGTCCACGACATTGTGAGAGGGGGTCTTGGACCTCTGGCAGAAGAAAATTATGTCCCAACTCTTGGGTGCAGAACTGGCCTCCCTCCCTTCGTGGAGTTCAATGGCCTCTTGTGCAAGGAGTAGGGTTACATTTAACTAGTATTATTATGCAATGTATTTATGCAGCTGTATATTGTATCACGTAGTTTTACATAACTTTTCATTGTTATGCTGATAGTAATCGATTTAAATGACTGAGCTAAACTGTTGACCTTAATAATTTGTGCTTACGTAATAGCAATAATATATTACAGTTGTAATGCGCCACAAAGTTTTGAAAAGAAAAAAAAAATTATCGATAGTGGCGCATGGAATCACTCGTTCTCCGCAACCTGTCTTGAAATTTGATGACCCATATAAAGGATTCTCTGTTATAGAAAAGGTCGTTTAGTGTTGCATAGATCTAGAAGACATGTTCAGACCTAAACCGCTGGCATCATTATTGCCAAAGATCACGCCGATGTACGCAGGGGTCAGGGGAGGACCGAACCGGATCCTGAACTGGCCTAAACCACCCAGGAACGTTCTAATTGTCAAAAAGCCATGGCACCAGGGAGTGTTGGCGACGGCAACGAAGTTCATTAGCCACATATCAAAGGAATATCCGAACATCAACGTTGTAGTGACGCCAGAGGTTGCGGAGGAGCTGGTGAACACGCCGTCAGAGGAGACAATTGACATATATACGGGCTCAAACGACGAAATCATCGAAAAGACAGACTTGATAGTGTCCTTAGGGGGTGACGGGACGATTTTGCGAGGCGTTTCGATCTTCTCCAATACGACTGTGCCGCCAGTAGTGTCCTTCTCGTTGGGGACGCTTGGTTTCCTCCTTCCGTTTGATTTCAGTAGCTATAAAAGTGTGTTCAAGCAGGTGTACGAGTCTGAGGCCATGGTGATTAAACGAGAGCGGATCGAGTGCCACGTAGTGCAGGACCAGAAGCACAGTAAGGAGCTAGATGAAGCACGAGATCAGTTAGCACAGTCCATCGACGACCAGCAGGCACTTCAGTCAGAGAGAGAGCGACTACAGCGTTTATCGTCAATCATGGAATTGCCAATCAACTCAACTTCCTTGGAGTCAAAGCAGTCCAAGAAAATCAAAGTGCATGCAATGAACGACATCGTTTTACATAGGGGGTCTTTACCTGGCCTCCTCAACTTAGACATTTACATCAACGGCTACTTTCTAACTAGAACTACTGCCGATGGCCTCATTTTTGCAACACCAACAGGCTCAACCGCATACTCATTGTCTGCTGGTGGTTCAATTGTTCACCCTACTGTTAAATGTATCATGCTAACGCCAATTTGCCCAAGATCATTATCTTTCAGACCCCTCATTCTACCATTCGCTTCTCACATTTTAATAAAGGTCATTGGCAAACCTCACGGCAATGTAGACTACAGTAAATGTAATGCAAAGATGTCCGTGGATGGTATACCGCAAATGAAACTTATTCCAGGGGATGAAATTCATATCGTCAGCGAATCTTGGGCTAATGATTGCAATGATGATAATGAAAGAGGTATTTGGTGTGTTGTCAGTTCAAAGGGAGATTGGGTTAACGGTATTAACTCAATGTTAGGTTTTAACTTGGGATTTAGAAGTATTAAAAAGGGTGACCAAAATTAACTCAACATACTTCACTTATATATATATATATAGATAATTTATTGTATTTGACTAAAAATGGAAACACCAAAAAGTCAATTGAATTTGAAAGGATATCAAAGAGTTTAACATCCTTAATGTAATACATAATTCTGATAAAGTTTTTATTTGAATTTACATTAACGCTTATATTATAAAAATACAAAAACAAGAGGATTGATGATATGAACTGAAAAAAGATGTTAAATTCTCTTTGCATCATAAATCTCTATTTTTAACCTTTGATCGATCTTCCATGCGATCATAGAATTCATTATCTGGAACCACATGTTCATCGATCATTTTTTGCGTACCACCCTTTGTATCTCTAGCTACCTCACTATCATCTTCAATGTCATCATCGTAGTCCCTGATGTCAGATGGGACGTTTTGAATTTGAACACTTGGTGCATGCTTTGTATTCTCCAAGTTTTGAAATATTTGTGTTAATATTCTATTCAAGTATTCAGGTGTGTTTGCATTATGCATATTACTTGGCTTAACTTCTAATTTATAGTCTGGTCCAAAATATTCGTAATAATCATTAAATGGCAGTTCATCTGGCAAAATCTTTTCATTTAGTAATCCTGTTTCAAATGACCATGTCCTTGCAACATTTCTCATGGTATAACCACCACCACCAAGAATCATCATTGGTATACCGAAAGACTTCATATAGTTAACACAATTGGCATGACCATGCATTGATAAGTTGAAACAACCCAATCTATCCCCTGAAAGTGAATCACCACCACATTGGAAAACAATTGCGCTTGGTTGGTACCAATCAACAACTCTTTTCATCAATGGTTCGAATAAGTTCTTATAGGTGGCATCATCAATACCGTCTCTTAATGGAACATTCACCGAGTGGTATTTACCATTACCAACACCGATGTCTCTTAATTCACCTGTACCTGGGAAAAACTCACCATATTTGTGAAACGAAACTGTCATAACTCTGTCAGTTGTATAAAATGCCTCTTCAACACCATCACCGTGATGAACGTCAATGTCTATGTAAAGAACTCTAGGATGATACCTCAATAATTCAATGATTCCAAGTGCAATATCATTAACATAACAAAATCCAGAAGCCTCTGATTTCTTTGCATGGTGAAGACCACCGGCATAGTTGATAGCAATATCACATTTTCCTCTATTTAATCTTGCTGCACCTTCCATTGAACCACCACCGGAAATCGAGCAATACTCAAACAACCCATCAAAAACGGGACAGTCATCACCAACATTAAACTTAGCCTGCTCTTTGTTGAACATCTCCAAGTTATCAGGTGTCACTCGAGCTAAGAAATCAACATATTCATCGGTGTGAAACTGGGTCATTTCCTGACGCGTTGCTGGCTTTGCCCTGTATATTTCCATTGACTGGTAAAGTCCATAGTTCATGATCAGCGAGTGTGTCATTCTGATTCTATGTGGCTTCATTGGATGGTTGGATCCATAGGAATAGTTACCAACATCAGAATCGTAAAAATAGGCTATTCTTTTCTTGTTTTGTGGGTTGACCTTGATTTCTCCAAACGGTTTATCTTCGTATATCATTATAAAGCCTTAATATTCCTCAAATATGTATACTTCTACGACTCCCACTGGTTTAAAGATCTTTTCCTAAGAAAACATAGGTTCTCCCATTATCCTTAGTTTTTTTTGGGTTCAAGGACAATACGCCTTACGTAATACATGCTCTGCATCTTCTTCGTAAGTTGAAGCAATTAATACTACACCAAAAGTGTTGGAATCACGAACGTTAGCTTACAAATATACATAAACTATCTTAGTATCTCATTGGATAATCGCTGCATCAAATTACTGTCATGAGATGTATACCATACACCTTTAGACGGATCAAATGGACCTTGAATCGGAAAGAACCACTGGCAAGGAGTCCTACCCATCACAATCGTCCAGTTCCCCGCTATTCCCAGGTCAAATACATTCCTGTATTTTGAGTGTCTGTACTTTTGGCTTTCAAAGCTCTCTATAGTGGTTCGTCCTTTGATAAGTTGCCAAGTGGTCAAACAAAACAGAACAAAGACGCAAAGAAGAAAGATGATACCAAGCACGCCAGCAAATAACACATGCAAAGAAGCCTCTAGCTCCGTTTCGTATTCTACAATGCAACTGATTATGCATATGATCACCAAATAAATGACAGAATGGATCAAAAACTGTATAAACCACCTTAAATTGCCGTAACCTATGCACTCTCCAAACCAGGGACAATGATGATCCATCTTTAAAACACACTTGTCACAGCTACTACAATGATGACATCTGTCTGGTTTCCAAACATTACATTTGGTACATAGTCTATATCCGCCATTGCTCTTGACCATGAGTGCTCTTTCAAGTAGGATTGCCGGAACACGATTCTCGTCAACAACCTGCAATTCCTCTAAATCAGTGGCAAAGTGAGGACCCTCTTTGATTATCAACCAGTACAACCCCAATGTCATTGAGCACTCAATTGTTACTATCGCAACTAGAGTCACTTTAGCCAACATTGACCATTCTGCATTTGCAATACCCTTCACGACGATAGCAAACCAAGACCACAAAATGAGACCTGTACACAGTACTTTGGGTATAGTATTCAATATCCCACCCATGGCCTCTTTATGTTAAGCAAATAAATTGAAATAATGATATCGCTCTCACACGGTAGAGGCTAACAAAAAATGCGTTTTTAAAAAAAACTAGTATTACAGAATACAAAATAAAAATCAAGTTTTATAATAATGTTGAATGATAGTCTTGCTTAGTCTCTGTGCATCCACGGCTAGCCCCAATATATCTTTCTGTCCTTTGTCGTACTGCCAGTGGATCAGATCATCCAAATCAAACTTCGAGGTAGCAGGATCGCCGCTTAATTTAAGTTCAAAAACTTTGTTATTGAGATCAATCTCTAAATTCGTTTTATGTTTGATCTTGTCATTTATAATTCCTTTTTCCTTCAATTGTTTAAAGGTTAATGTCAATTGATGTTTGTCGCTTTTACCAATTGAAGATCTGAAAAGTTTTTTGATAATTGATCTCTTACCTGTACTACCATCACCATTGCTAGTGTCGGAGCGGTTTTTAGATCTATTGATCTCTTGCAATTGGAAATTGATGTTGCGTGAATACTCCTTGCCCTTCTTTTCGAAAGTCTTATTCTTTCTCTTCAACTCCGTTAAAATGTCAATGATTTCCTTTTTCTCTGTTTCAATTTCACTTCTTTGATCTCTCTTTGTTTTGATATCCTTGGCCATTTCATTTAAAATAGTTTGGTAACCGTCTCTGTAATCAACAAGTCCTGCATCCTCTAGCTCATTGATCAAAGCAATGGCCCTTTCCTTTACTAATGGGTATGGCAGCCTATAGATCTCATTCTCAGCTTTAATACCTCTGTCTTTCAAAACCTTGCGTTCATTTTTAATGATATTCATAAATTTTGCTTCATCTGCAGGAGTAATACCACATAGTAGTACATCGATCAAGTCATGGCCAAATTGAACTTGCAGTATATAAGTTAGATATCTCTTGAGCTCTAGCCATATAGCCTTAATGTGAACTTCATTGCTTACTTCCTTTTTGGCAGTTTCCAATAAAAGGAATTCAACAAATCCATGAAGATCTCCTCCAGGACGTCTACTTGCATTATCATACTCAGCTAAAACACTCAATGGTTCTAACAGATCACCGTTATCATTATCAAAAAACTGCTCCAAAAATTGCGTCCAAATGTTAGTTAATTCCATCAAATCATCAACTTTTATTTTCAAGAATGATTCTGTTTGAACCATAGTGACTTTATGATAGACCTGGTCTAGATTACCAACATCCATTATCTTATCCAAAAATGACTTCATTGTATTTGCTCTACTTATTATGAAAGAGTTCAATGGTAACAAGTAAGGATTTTGACTTGCACTAAAGGGTTTCATTAAGACACTTTGTAACATGACTGCAGCTACCAAGTCCATATTCCTTTGAATTCGCTCAATATCTTCATAATCTTCACTCAGTGCATAAATATCGATTGAATAATTACCAGGAGTTAAAAACATTGGAATCAAGTAATCTTTCATTAAAATTGAACCTGCAAGGCCATACCAGTAAGTATCTGAAACATTTGGGTATCTCAACTTAGTGAAAGTATAAACTTCTTTCATAAAGCTTCTCAAATACATAGGTATCTTATCAACAAAAGAATCTAACTTGTTGAAGATTTCAATTACATTTGTTTTTAATAGTGAAAGATTTTCAATGTATTGTTTTTTAACACGAGGAATATCAATAGAATCTGATGAAAAGTCAACAATCTCTAAATGATCTCTGATAACATCAGGGTTACACTCAAACCAAGCATCTTCGTCTCCTGTGATCAAAAAAATTAATTCTCCAAATTTATCCTTGGTAGTTTTTCTTTGCTGTGGTAAATTGGTAAACGCCATCAGTATCAATTCCCATATTTTAGTATTATCATAATTAAGATTTCTTCTATCCTTAACAGCCAATTTGAAATCATCATGACCTAATACATCCAGATACATTTTTAAAACTTCCCAAATCATCTTTATCAGCTGTCCCTCTTCCCTATTAACTCCACTGGCGCCATTTAACTCATTATAATTAAAGCATTTCAAGACCCAGTCCTCTAGATGACCATGGCTAAACTGAACCTCAATATCACCTCTCATTAATTCGTATATAACTCTAGACCAATATTCTGGTTTTGATTGCAACGCTGAGAAAAATCTACCATAAATGCTTAATAATTCTTTATCTTTCTTTTGGATTAATGTGTTATTCGCCATACTTCTTTCAATTAATTTACTTTCCTCTTCTTGGGCAAACTCTAAAATTCCGTTACCAACTCTACTAAGTTCTAATTTATTTGCATGCTGATTCCACTCAGCTTTGAAATCTTCAATGCCTTTCAATTTAACACCGTTAGATTTTAGAATATCCATTTTCAACTGTATTTTCTTCAATTTTTCAAGTGAATCAATCAATTTATTGCGTTCCATTTTACATTCCTCTTTCATTTTAATAACCTCCAAGCTTTCCTCAATGACTTTTTCAGCTTCGAACCCGCTCAATAACTTAGAAAACTTTTGAATTGAAGTAAAAGGAGGATTTTTTTCTTCTATTAAAGCTTTATAGTTCTTCTGATCTCGAAACCTTCTTAAATACGCTTGTAGTTTGATAATCTTTTCCAGGTTGTCAGATCTCAAAAACCATTCTTCTTTCTCTTTTATTTTCTTTTGAACTAAATACCTACGAAGTTGTGCTTGAAATAATATAACTCTCTCTTCTTCGTCTTTGAGATCGAGCTTCTTAATGTCAATGGCAAATCTTGTTTCAATACCCCTATAAGTCGCAATTACTTGTGTGATTTCTTCGGTATATGACTTTAAATGCTGTCGGATTTTCTTAATATCATTTCTAATAAGATTTCCTCTCAAGTGAGACTGTAACGTTATGATCTCTTCATCATAGTTCTTGAGATTTGACTTTTGCTCATCTGTGAATGGTATAAGTAATGATTTTGGTTTAAAAACTAATGTGGTCTCAGAACTTGCTACTCTTGAATCTGATGGTGGGATGAAAGAGCTTAATCTTTTTTTAGTCGGAGAGAGATGAAGTTTGGATTTTTTTCTTAGTTTTGGTTCCGTCGAATGGGAATCAATCTGCAGATTATTGACCTCTGATTCACTTAAAGGTAAATTAGGAATCAATTTTGCGTGTTGCTTTTTAAGCTCCATTCTTGGAATAACATGGCTAGCTGATTGTGGTGGTGTTGATGGACCATTTTGAGGCTGTTCACAGGAGGACAACCTTCTGTAAGACTCAAACAGGCCACCATCCTCTTCATCATCATCCAATGATTTCAAAGATGGAAGCTCCAAAGTGATGGGTTTCATGATTGGTGTAAATGGATCTGAAGATAATCTGGCCCTCAATAATTCTCCTCTGGCTCTACTTTGCAAATCAATAATGACTTTAATGTGTTTAAGTAAATGTTTTCGAATTTTCCAATGTTCATTTCGAAGAATCTTTCCTCTTGAAACGGCTTGTAACCTTATTATGCTTAGCTCATCATTCTTCATATCAATTTTTGTATCCAAAGACTTAGAATACTTTGTTTTGTTTCTATATAAAGTTTTCATCATTTGGGAAGAAGAGTAGAATGATTCACTCGTTGGTAGCCTTTTCTTTAGCTGGACTCTCTGCAATGCACCTCTGCAAATTGCTTGGAAATTTGTTATATCGTAGGCATTATTTTTCAGCATGAATCTATTAACAAAAATATCAAACCTGAGTAAATAACCACGAGCTAAAGCTTGAAATTTAATCACAGCTTCTTCATCAACCTCCTCTGATGCCCTCTTAATCGTAGAAGTAGAGAGTGGTGTCCCTGCTAACAAAGCTTGCTCATCTGCTTTTAGAAGATATTTATATTTGTCATGAATTGCAGTGATAGAGTCTAACCTTGGTAAAGTTACAGAACGTGGTATTGGGGCATTGAAGAAAGCTCTAGCTCGTCTGGCGTCTTCTAAATGTTGTTCTGATGGTGGTGTAACTGGATCATCAATTGAAAGAGTTGACGCAATGGATGTTATTGATTCTATTCTAGTTAATCTGGTTAGATTGTCAGTATGATTTTCTTCTTGAACATCATTATCTATTGAATTAATAATGTTGGCTGTGGTTTGTTCATTTACAGGTGGAATTGTCTCTTGCTTCACTTGTTTTTCAATCGCTACTAATTCTAAAGATTTGATATTACCACCGTTAACTCTAACGGCTTCTTCAAAACCATCAAGATACTTACCAGAAAGGCTTCTACCAACTTTATAGTTTATTGATTTCAGTTTGTCAATGTTGAATGAATTTTCGGATAGTAAGCAAAGTTCACTCTTATCAATTCGTGTCACAGGTGGTGCTAGACCATTAAGAGATAACATACAAGCTAATGCGTGCAAACAAGCTATGACTTTTGGGATATCTATCATTTCATATAAGTCGTTTGTTTCAAAAATGAAAAGCGTTGGCAATCTCATTTGACTTGTAAACGATAAAAACTGGCCAATGTTCTGAATATATTTAAAATCTCTCTTTTTGAGTTGATAAACCATTGGCAAATTACTGAAATTGTCGTAGCCGTCACAGGTCCATATCTTTTTAATGGATTGTGGGTTGAACTTTTTTGCAATTCGAGATATAAGAACACCATTAACTAGATACTCAGGAAACTGATCAATATTATAATCTGGTAAATTTATCGACTCGTCAAGAACTAGTTCAATCCATCTCTTGATTTCCAGCATTCTGCACACAAAAAATGCCAGTTTAAGGTTGTCTCTATTAGCATCAATCCAGGACTTTAGCGCACCATTCGTTGAAGATAAAGATGATGGTGCAGCCTTCGGAGGTGGTGATTGTGGCGGTATATTTGCAACTAAAACTGTTTTCATACTTGGGGATGAAGACATCACGGCATTGATTTTACCCATCCGATTCCTTTCGCTTTTGCTTAGTTTGTCTTTCTTCTCCTTAACATGTGGCGTTAACGTGGGTGTGTATTTGTTGGTATTGCCATTGGTAGGCGGCAGAAGAGCATTCTTTGATACAAAAATGTTCTTATGATTGGCCAAATTCAGATTATCTGGTCTAGGAGTGTAATTGACCGCATTATTGTTTTTGGTTTCGTCTTCTTTGGCTTTGATCAAGGCCTGTACTGACGATTTGGCGCGTTCAGTACTTTTAACTGGTGACGATGGACAATTGATGCCTTCAACTTCCTTCGCTTTTAGTTCTGGAAACTCTAATATTCCGTCATCAATTTGGCCAATACCTGCCAGCTGTAAATGCTGCTTCTTTGGAGACGGAAATGGCGATACTTCTTTTAGTTGTGAACCTTTGATGGCACCAAAGGTTGGTAATTCTTCGTCCAACGCTGCTATTTTGCTCAAATATGCCTCTGCAAGCGTGGATTTTTGGGTACTTTGAGACATTTATCTAAATTGCTATAATTTCCGGTCTCTGGATGCCTCTAATAGTTTTTAGATCAGTTTTTCAGGCAATAAATTCTTTACTAACCAATTGTTTACCTAAGTAAATATGATCTATTGGTTTTTTTCTTCCTTCTTCCTAAAACAGACAGAGAGGAAGAAAATCAAAAAATAACTAAATGCTCAGCAATTTGAAATTACGTAATCTTATGTAATGCACTTTTTCGCGAAAAGTTTTTCTCCAAAATTTCAAAAATTTCTAGAAAAAAAAAAAAGGGTGAAAAATCGAAACCGTGCTCATCTCTAGAATCTTCTAGAAGAAAAAATGGCAACCAACGGGAAGGAGAAAATTTAGACTATAAAAAGGCGCTGAGACGTCCTCGTCGATACAAGTGTCAAAAGTAGTTGAGCTATCAATATAGTTTATTTACAAGATGTCAAAGACTGAATCTTATGAATTCCAAGCTGAAATCTCACAGTTGATGTCCCTTTTCATCAACACTGTGTACTCTAACAAGGAAATTTTCCTTAGAGAACTCATTTCTAATGCTTCTGATTCCCTTGACAAGATCAGATACCAAGCTCTTTCTGACGCTTCAGTGTTAGAATCTGAGCCAGATCTCTTCATTAGAATCACTCCTAAGCCAGAAGAAAAGGTTCTTGAAATTAGAGATTCCGGTATTGGTATGACCAAGGCTGAATTGGTTAAGAATCTTGGTACCATTGCCAAGTCCGGTACTAAGGCGTTTATGGAAGCGTTGACTGCTGGTGCAGATGTGTCCATGATTGGTCAATTCGGTGTCGGTTTCTACTCAGTTTTCTTAGTTGCTGACAAGGTGCAAGTCATCTCCAAGTCTAACGACGACGAACAATACGTTTGGGAATCCAACGCAGGTGGTAAGTTCACTGTCACTCTCGACGAATCTAACGAAAGAATTGGTAGAGGTTCTATCATCAGAATCTTTTTGAAGGAAGATCAATTAGAATACCTTGAAGAAAAGAGAATCAAGGATGTTGTTAAGAGACACTCTGAATTCGTTGCCTACCCAATCCAATTGGTTGTTACCAAGGAAGTTGAGAAGGAAGTTGAAGGTGAAGAAGAAGAAAAGGTTGAAGAAGTTGATGAAAATAAGGAAGCCAAGGTTGAAGAAATCAAGGACGACGAAGACGAAGAATCTAAGCCTGAGAAGAAGACCATCAAGGAACTTGTTACAGAAACCGAAGAATTGAACAAGACCAAGCCATTGTGGACTAGAAACCCAAGTGATATCACCCAAGACGAATACAATGCTTTCTACAAGTCCATTTCCAACGACTGGGAAGACCCATTGGCTGTCAAGCACTTCTCTGTTGAAGGTCAATTGGAATTTAAGGCTATCCTCTTTGTTCCTAAGAGAGCCCCATTCGACTTGTTCGAATCTAAGAAGAAGAAGAACAACATTAAGTTGTATGTCAGAAGAGTTTTCATTACCGACGAAGCTGAAGAATTGATTCCTGAATGGTTATCTTTCGTTAGAGGTGTTGTTGATTCTGAAGATTTGCCATTGAACTTGTCAAGAGAAATGTTGCAACAAAACAAGATCTTGAAGGTCATCAGAAAGAACATTGTCAAGAAGTGTATTGAAACTTTCAACGAAATCGCTGAAGACAAGGAACAATTCGATACCTTTTACCAAGCTTTCTCTAAGAACCTCAAGTTGGGTATTCACGAAGACTCTCAAAACAGAATTGCTTTGGCCAAGTTATTGAGATACAACTCCACCAAGTCTGGTGAAGAAATGACTTCCCTTGCTGATTACGTTACCAGAATGCCAGAACAACAAAAGAACATCTACTTCATCACTGGTGAATCTCTTAAGGCTGTTGAAAAGTCTCCATTCTTGGATGCTTTGAAGGCTAAGGGTTTTGAAGTCTTGTTCCTTGTTGACCCAATTGACGAATACGCCATGGGTCAATTGAAGGAATTTGAAGACAAGAAGCTTGTTGATATCACTAAGGATTTCGAATTAGAAGAAACCGAAGAAGAAAAGACCAAGAGAGAAGAAGAAATTAAGGAATTTGAACCACTCACCAAGGCTCTTAAGGACATCTTGGGTGAACAAGTTGAAAAGGTTATTGTTTCTCACAAGTTGGTTGATTCTCCAGCTGCTATCAGAACTGCTCAATTTGGTTGGTCTGCTAACATGGAAAGAATCATGAAGGCTCAAGCTTTGAGAGATACCTCTATGTCTGCTTACATGTCTTCCAAGAAGATCTTTGAAATTTCTCCAACTTCTCCAATCATCAAGGCTTTGAAAGAAAAGATTGACGAAAACGGTCCTGATGACAGAGTTGTCAAGAACTTGACCACTTTGTTGTACGATACTGCTCTTTTGACCTCTGGTTTCTCTCTTGACGAACCTACTGCTTTCTCCAAGAGAGTCAACTCCTTGATTGCCTTAGGTTTGAACATTGAGGATGATGTTGACACCAAGGTTGAAGAAGCTGCTGAAGAAAAGCCTGCTGCTGAAGAAGAAGCTGAATCTGTTATGGAAGAAGTTGACTAAATGTCAACTTTATATCAAAACTTATATATTAAGATTTCTAATGTGTATAAAACGAATATAACTAGTATTATAATTGAATTAACTTGCTTTTATCATCTCAGCCCCCGTTAACCCTTACCGCTACTCATTTCAATGGTGTTGGAAGTCCAAGAATGTTAATTCGCAAGCTAAGCAAAGTTGTTGAACTTTTTTTTCCAAACAAGGCACGGACTTCCATAGACGTTATTAACGTGGGGAATTCCTTCATTGATTAAGGTTTAACGGTTCCAGTAAACAAACGAGAAGGCACATACATTGTTGATTGTATATATATATATATATGTCCATAGTTAAGTAATAATTAGCATGGTCCCCGCAATTTTAAATAAGATCATCTTCCTTGTGGACAACGGATTTAAGGAGACATCGTCAGTTGCAGACATCAACAGAGGACGTGCTGGGTGGAATATTTATAGAGGGATATACGATAACATCTTTAAGCACCGGCAATACTATTTAGGATTACTAGCATTAGTTATAACAGGATACATAATAATTCCCAGACCAGAGATGCTGACATCAAAGAAATCAAAAAGACCAGACAAGCACACGACAGGGTTCATCAACCCCTCCATCGATTGCTTTGCCAATTCCACAGTACAGGCATTGTCACCTTTGATGCTGTTGAACAAGTATTTCAACGATCTAACAAATATCGAGCTGCCGCCAAGCTGTCAGCTGCCTCCGCTGCCGGTTCATGCAGCATTGAAAGAGTTGATCAGTAAATTGCAATTGACAGTGTTCAAGCCAATCAGTTTGTCAGTTTGGGACTTACTGCATGTCCTTGAGAAGTCACACAATGCTAAGATCTCGAGGAATCAGCACGACGCCCATGAATTAATGCAGCTGCTGGTAGAGACCCTTGAAAACGAATACAATCAGCTTTATGAAATTATGAAGGGCGAATATGGCACTGATGAAGAAGCCAGCCTGATGATCCCAAAGTTTCCGTTTAAATCGGAGTTGGAGTCAAAATTGCGTTGCATGAGATGTAAACACATTTCAAAACCTTCGCAAACACCTGCAAACATCATATCGTTAAACGTGCCGCACTCAGCTAACTCAACACTAGATCAGATGCTAAGGAATAACCAGAGCGAAGTCATTGAAGGATACTCGTGCTTGATTTGCACCTTGACATATTTACTACATGGCGTCAACCATCCAGAAAGCGGACTAAAGTTAAACGAAGAAGAATTAAAATATCTTGATACAGTTGTGTTTCCTAAACTGAAGAGTGACCAGCTCAACATCAATGAAGATGAAATCGTTGACTCTAAAATTTTCAAATCTATTAAGGCAAAAAATTCAACTTTGAACAATGTTGGTAGGTCTACTGTTCATAGAGAGATAACGTTTACAAAGTTGCCTGATATATTGCCAATCCACTTGTCAAGATCCATCTATTCGGAAACACAGGCACTAAGAAATCCGTGTGTTGTCGAGTTCCCACTTGAGCTCATACTTAAAAGTGATACAGAAGGTAATCAGCAGCAAATCAAAATCAAGTATAAACTCAAGTCTATCATAAGACACCAAGGTTCACACCACTCAGGCCATTATGAATGTTACAAGGCAAAGCCGATGTATTACAAAAACGAAGTTGATAACTCTTACTATAACTTGTTACCCAAGATTATAGTGAAGAGGAAAGAAGAAAGTGAAAAAGATAAAGGATCATTACCAAAAACATCAAGCGAGACTGAAGAAGTCAATGAGACTGAAGAGACGGAAGGAACAGAAGAGGAGCTAGTTACTGCCGATGATACCGATATCGATCCATTTGTCTTAACAAGTGATACCATCAGTACCAGCAGTACTGCGAACAAACCTATTGATGTTAAGCCACTGGCATTTGAGGATAGTATCGCGATGAATAAAATCAGAAGAACTTCATCTACAAAATCAGGATCGTCACTTTTGTCAAGTCCAAGCAATAAAAGTATGGGATCTTCGTTTAGAAGAAGAATGTCATCTATTATTAGCGGCAAATTCAATAACGAACAATTTCAACCAGCTGGTGAAAGTACTCCTGGTGTCAGCAGCAATATAAACTACATTGAAAAAAAGGTGAAGAAAGACAAAAAGTTAGCCTCTGTGTCGAAACATCCATTTTGGCGCATTAGTGACGGTAAAGTACGTGAATCCAGTAACGATGATGTATTAAGCGATGGTAAAGCTGTATATATGCTAATCTATGAAAGGATATATTGATCCTTATAGAGTCATGAGCATTTTTTCATTTTATATAGAGAGATAAAAAATTTAGCTTTTAGTCATTTTATCAACACTTGTTTTTTATAGTAGTAGATTGCGACTCAAAACACTATGCCACACTATATTACCTTGGCTACGTGCTCACTTAATCAATGGGCACTGGATTTTGAGGGTAACAAGGATAGAATTTTGAAATCAATTGCGATTGCAAAGGAAAAGGGAGCCAGACTTAGAGTCGGACCAGAATTAGAAGTTTGCGGCTATGGATGTCTTGATCACTTTCTTGAAAACGATACTTATTTACAATCATGGGAAATGTATTCATTGATTCTGAAAGATAAATCAACTGATAACATCTTATTAGATATTGGTATGCCTGTTATTCATAAAAATAGAAGATACAATTGTAGAATTTTGTCATACAATGGTGTCATTTTGTTAATTAGACCAAAACTTTACTTGGCAAATGATGGCAATTATAGAGAAATGAGATTTTTCACTCCATGGTTAAAAACACAATACGTTGAGAGATATCAACTACCAGATATTATTCAAAGGGTTACTGGACAAAAATTTGTTAAATTTGGTGATGCAGTCGTTGATACACTAGATACAGCAATTGGATGTGAAACATGCGAAGAGCTGTTTACACCACAGGCCCCTCATGTCCAACTATCGCTTGATGGTATTGAAATCATAACAAACTCCTCTGGTTCACATCATGAATTAAGGAAACTAAATACAAGAGTTTCGATGATTACCGAAGCAACTAGGAAGTGTGGTGGAATTTACCTTTATTCCAATCAAAAAGGTTGTGATGGTGATAGATTATATTACGATGGTTGTGCCATGATCGTCTGCAATGGACAAATTCTAGCTCAAGGATCCCAATTTTCATTGGACGATGTTGAGGTTTTGACAGCTACAATTGATTTGGAAGATGTGAGATCTTATAAATCATTAATTTCACATGGTTTGCAATCAAGGAATAGTCCAGTTTATGAAAGGGTTCAAGTTGATGTTGAGTTGTCACCTGATTCAGTCAACTTCGATTTAGATTTAGAGCCAAGTATGCCAATTGAATGTAGATATCATTCACCAGAAGAAGAAATTGCATTAGGCCCTGCTTGTTGGTTATGGGATTATCTTAGAAGATGTAATGGAGCCGGTTTCTTTTTACCATTGAGTGGTGGAATTGATAGTTGTGCAACTGCTGTACTTGTACATTCAATGTGTAAACTAGTTATGAAAGCTTGTGAAGAAGGTAATGAACAAGTTATCAAGGATGTCAAAAGAGTCACTAGAGATGATGATCCAAAGAATTTCCCTAAGGATGATAGAGAGTTGGCTTCCAAGATATTCCATACCTGTTATATGGGCACCAAAAATTCATCAGACGAGACGAGAGAAAGGGCATTGAAATTGGCCAATGATATTAGATCATATCATATCAATATGAATGTAGATATAGTAGTTAATGCAATTGTTACGTTATTTGAAATCACAACTGGAAAAAAACCTGTTTACAAAATCTTTGGCGGTTCTCAAATTGAAAACCTTGCGTTGCAAAATATCCAAGCAAGAATCAGAATGGTTATAGCATACTTATTTGCACAATTATTACCATGGGTCAGGGGTAAAGAAAATGTCGGAGGATTATTGGTTTTAGGATCAGCAAATGTTGATGAACAACTTAGAGGTTATTTAACGAAATATGATTGCTCAAGTGCTGATATAAACCCAATTGGTGGTATTTCTAAAAATGACTTGATTAAGTTCATTAAATGGTCAAAAGATTCATTCAAGATTGAGGTGCTAGATGAATTCATAAATGCTACACCAACAGCTGAATTGGAACCAATTACAGATGAACATGTTCAATCAGATGAAGCAGATATGGGGTTCACCTATAATGAACTAAGTGTTATGGGTAAATTAAGGAAGGTTGAAAAGTGTGGACCATATTCAATGTTTATAAAGTTACTACATATTTGGAAAGATGAAAAGAAACCAAAGGAAATTGGTGATAAGGTTAAGAACTTTTTTTGGTACTATGCGGTTAATAGACACAAACAAACTGTTTCGACGCCATCATATCATGCAGAGCAATATTCACCTGATGATAATAGATTTGATTTGAGACCATTTTTGATTGATCCTAGATTTGCATGGGGAAGACATAAAATTGATTTAGTTTTGGAAAAATTGAATAATAATGAAGAAATCAATACAATGTCAATTGATTGAGTTCTACTCTTTTTTGGATAGCCATTTCTTATTTAAACTATTAATTAAATTTCTCTGAGTTAGTAAATCTTCATTTAATAAAGACTGGAAACAATTCGAATTTCTCTGAACAAATTCTAAGAGAGTAATTGACAATTTTTCGGGTATATCTTGGTGAATGAAATGGCCTAAGTTATTCGAGTCTATCACTTTTGTCATTGTTGTTAGAGTCGTGTTAATATTATTGTTGTTGTTAAAAACAATCAATTGGTATTTTCCCTGCATTTGCCCAATTATTAAATATTTATCAAGGTAATCATTGTTTGCCAGAATAAGCAACTTTGGTATGGTGGTATTGACTTCAATAAAATTAGAGCTCAAATTTTTGAACCAATTACTCCAAAATGGTTTGGATTTCTTTAAATCAGTAATCCAATAAAATTTATTATCTTTGGGGTTTTTGCTTAATAAGTAAGCAATTGTAAACTTAGCTGATACTTTATTATTTAGAAGGTGTTTATTCAGATGCCAGTCAACTGCTTCATCGATCGAATTGAATTTTTGAGGTAAATTAAGTAGATAATGATCCATTAAGTCTAGCGATTTGATTGCTGTTTCTTCAACTATGTCGATATTGATTAATCCTTTGATTTTACCCATGTCAGTAATTTCATTTGAATAATTTTTCAATGCGTTTGTCAGAACTGAAGCACCGAGTGAATGGCCAACTAGATAAATATTCTGGATTCGACTGTTTAGGGTTAAAAATTTATTTAAGATGAATACGAAATCCAAGGTCAATTGATTTATGTCCAGATCATAGTTTGTGTCTTTTCCCTGATTTAGTAAATTCGTTTTACTATGGCCTCTAAAATCGAATGTTAATAAGCCTGGTACTGAATTATAGTTAAGTTCCACAGCTTTCTTTCTCAAGCATTGATTCAACATTCCAAAAGTCATACCACATGATCCTGCACCATGATGTGCTATAAAAACGATTGGTTCGTTATCTTCAGAGAACTTTGGTGGTGAATAATAGGTCTGGAAATGATAACCGTTGAGATTATAGATGTCACTGACTTTAAAGTTATTCAAAACAGGTTTCAAATCAAATTCATCTTCATTAACCTTGTTACTAGCATCATTCAAGTTCCAGCTGTCCTCAATTTGCTTGAGTTGCGATAGCTTTCTTTGAAGTTCACTCATTTCAAGTTTAACAATAGGAGAGTCTAAGGAGAAGCTGAGATGGTGAGATAAAAATAAAAACACTACAAAAGCTAATATTCAAATACTATTATATGAAAGAAAATGAGATAAAATAAGAGTATAAATAAAGTAAAGAATATAAGAAGTAACGATGTTATTGAAATAATAGTAGCAAACAAAATATCTATAAAGAAATATATTAATAAACCCAAGGAAATAAGAAATAAATAAACAAAAAAAATAAACCCAAATGTATTAAGGAAATGAAATGAAGATTAAAAGAAATGAAGTACCCGAAATAAATATTAGTAGTAGTGACAAAAATTTGAAGCAAAAATAACAACTATTGAATTAAAAATAAATATTTGAACCATCATCGTTGTCGCCATGTTTATAACAACACCTTTTACCGTAGGAACAAGAACCGTACTTTTCCCAAGAACGACAAGACTTTGTTTTCCAGTTCCTTGGCTTTTGTGAGAAATTTAGTTCATTGAGGCCGTGGGCAAATTGGCATTTATTATTGTAAGGGCAATGACCAGTCAATTTGAATTTTGAGCATAATTCGGTTTTGAACAAATTCTTGTTAGTTTTTAAATTGTTAGGAGGAATAGCAGTTGATAGTGTTGTCGTTGCTGCAGGTGCAGATTCGCTGTTGGAGTTTCTTGATATGCACCTTCTTTGGTTCAAGTGATCCACGATAGGGCTTGACCAATTCGAAGAAAATGAATTGGCAGTGGTGTTGTGACTGAATTTAGAGTGGATTTGCGACAGCTGGTTTCTGAAGGAACCATCTGAATTTGTTGGCGACAGCAGTGGGTTTGACACCACTTGCTTTTTGCTGATGCAGCTACCATTTATTGGCAACGGCATGAACAGCGAGTCCTCTTCATCTGCCTCTTCGTTCTCTATGTCACACTCGTAAAGGTTGTTGTTGGTAATGTTGTTGTCAACCGAGTCCAGCACAAAATCACAGCCGTTGTTGTATGCCATTGTGTTGTTAAGGTATGTCATGGGGTTTGACGAAAGCGACGAATTCGTTTTTGATAGCGGCGACGAGTAGTCTAGTGAGCTTGAGTTGTTGTTGCTACTCGTGCTAGCATTGCCCGCGTTCTGGCCATTGTTGTTGCAATTGTTGTTGCTATTGTTGAAATTTTGATAAATTAGCGTTGATAATGAGTCAAGAGAAGAGTCCGTTTTGATGCTCTCGGACCATATCGATGTGTTAATCTGCAGTGTTGGCAACTCAAACACGTTGCCCAACGAGCTACGGTTCGACATTGACTCGTCGGAAAAGTACTCCGTTGGTGTTGGATATGATAATGCGGCCAATGTATTGTTGTTAGATAACGATGTGTTTGATGACGACGAGCTGCTCACCTTTGGTACGTAGCTTGCGTTCCACCTTGGCATTTTCTTCTCTTCCATGAGCCCTCCACCGTCGCCTTCGTTTCCAATTATCCTGTTATATGTTGTTGTCATTTCATATAGTAATCCTTTTTTCTATTTTATGATAAAGCTAATAAAGAGGAGGGAGGGCAAAATAAAAATAAAAAAATTTTTTTTATTTTTTTCAGCCAAAAAAAAGAAACGACCTCCCCAATCCCCAAAACAAAAAGAGGAGAAAAAAACAAATCGCTTACGTAATGTGCCACGTGACCAAATTCAAAAATTCGCGCCTGTGCCACGTGACCCGCTTACGTAATTGGGTTTATCTTTCGCTTTCTTTCAAACTTTTCCATCTTGTGCTGCTGCTCATTTTACTTGAAAATGCTCAAGTGTATACTTAGCGGAATCTTACGAAGAGTCGAAGAGGTTGAATGAAGAATTGTGGCATTACGTAATTGTACCGAATTACGTAAGTGGTGTTTACGTAATCTTACGTAATGCGGATAAACTTGTAATGTTACATCAAATCCACTATTGAGCCTTGTTAACTAGGCTCATAAAGAAACTTTTGTCTTTGTCTAATGGACCTTAGCGCAGATGTGGCCTTTGGCACAGAGGTGGTTTTTGGCATTTGACTGTTAGTGTGGTTACCGTTGGTAGCAAAGTCTGCAGGTATCGTGAAATTCGAACTTAATTTTGATGTGATATATTATCAATTTTCACTTACAAAACACTAACATTGATGCTCACTAATCAACGCCAAATTGTGCTAGAAAATGTGTATATATCGTGGCAACTCGCTAGTGCGTAGTTCCATAGTGGGTGAATTCATTGCTCACCTGCTTCCAACGCTTTGTGTTAGCGGACCTTCACGTAAACACTTTGTAACCTCACTAACCTACACTGATAAACGTAGTTTTTAGTTAAGGGCAACTTAAGGCTACAGTGAAAAAAGCTTTTGGACTGAAAAACATCAGTCATACCACCACCATTGACATGGTTACCTTCACTTCCAACATTGTACGCAAAACGTCAGTCACTAGTTTTTTGTAGCAACTTTTGCCAGGCCTGAATCTGGTCTATAAGAACACAAGCGCATGCAATGATAGTGTAAAAAGCATTACTTGCACTGTACATAAGGCCCCACTTAAGGCTTAAACCGAGCAATAATCAATATCTCCATATGTTTACTTTTCTGCTCCTATTGTCTTTAAACAAATGAATTGCGGTCTCTCATTACAAAACCAGTAAGTTGTACCTAGTGAAGCCTGACCTTTTTCCTTTTTGAATAAGTTTCCTTATGCCGTGGAAGAATACTCTCTCACATTGCAGCTGCTGAGCATGACCAAAAATACTTGTAAACTTGAAGACCAGTGCTTACAAATGGTTACAAAGATTGCAAATGGTTTCAACTGATTACAAATAATTAGTAATCCAGAGGTTTATGATTGCAAATCTACAAATGCCCAAACCAAAGTGAGTCAGAACATAAATTTTCGTATAACCAAGATCTCTTTTTCAATATTTGAAGATTAGGTTCTAATCTTCTTACTTTAGCTATTTAGTAGTACTTTGATCAAATGTATATCCCAGTATTGTAGTAGTATTATAAATATTCTATGTTATGATCTTTCTGCCCTGAAACGTAATTTTAAAGAAAAATAGCTTGACTCTAGCTTACATCCTCGACGTTTTTCACAAAGCACGGTATATGACACTCGCTTTAGCATGCTGAAACACCATCTTTTACATGCTGCCAACTATACAGGATTTCTTATATTTCCCAATAGAATTGGCTTCAGAACATCATTCAAAATGCTTTAAAATTGATTTATACTAAAACAAACTTTTCATGTATGTTTACGAGTACACCGCAGTCTGGAAGGTAATCTCGCCGTACAATGTCAATGGTGAAACAACAGTACCATAGACTACTTTCTTCGGCAACGCTGCAATTGATTTAACTCAAATATCATATTCTTCAAACAGGCTTGAAATAAACTGCCTGTTTTGCTAACAACAAGGCTCATCGTTAGTATGTAATCATACCTCACATGTTACTATTTGATAAAAGACCATCATTTTAGTTATAAGGTCATCCTTGTGGATTTTTGATGCCTTGACGTTAGCACCGCGAATTTACAGGTCTCGTACTTGTTTCGCCTATAACCATGTTGTAGCACATACAAGACTTACAATGTGGCCACATGTAGCTTTCAAAACCAATACTTGCTATGAAGTTGCATTAGCATTCAAAACTACCCTTAAACTTAACGATGTCATTACAGCCAGAATTGGTGCCAATATACAATTGAGGGTAATTGAACTGTCTTTACAAGTACTTATAACAATAGTTCAAATAGCGGTTCATGTAACAGCAAGACCATGCAGACACCAAATAATTTTGGAATCTCATACAACTACAATTGAGCACCAACTCCTGTCGAAGTTGTTAATTACTTCATTTTACTTCAACTCTCTTGTTCCTCATTATTTTACAAACTCAATTTCACAATTTCTAAACCGGTTTCAGATTGTACTACTAAATGCCGATGGAGTAAAGTTTATAATAGGTCTGCCAACACACTCAACATCTGCCCATACTTAAAGGACAATCAGTATAACCCTCTCATCATCAACCGTATAGTCCAGAAATCTAAATTTCCTTAAAGAAAGAAGTTGTTGAAAAGAACAAAAAATTTTTCATCTTCACTGGCTTTTATAATTTCTGAAAAAAAGTACCTTACCCACAACAAACGATATAGATTAAAGTCAACAAAACAATGTTTATTCAATTTCTAGCTATCTTTGGTGCAATTACGGGATTCTTGTCAATCACATTAGCAGTAGCTGCAGGACTCTACTACTTTTCAGAGATAATTGAAGAAAACTTGGTTTTGACAAAGAAGACACTAAAGTTAATTATTAAATCATTGTCTGTGCTGTTGCTGTTATTGCTTTTCTTTGATGGTTTCCCATGGAAATTGACCCTGTTCTCTTTATTCTCTTATTACATCTACTACTTGAATCTACAAAAATTCCCCAATATCAAACTATCAAATCCATTGTTCATCTTCTCATGCGTTTTGGCACTATTGAACCACTACTTTTGGTTCCAGCACTTCAGTAACCCTTATATACCAACCATTGAAGAACGTTTGAACGCAGATTTCAAAATGCCTCATTACCCTTCGTTTACTGAAGTTGCTTCATTTTTCGGTATTTGTATTTGGTTGATACCTTTTGCTTTATTTATTTCAATTTCTTCAAATGATATCTCTTTACCTCTCGCTACTGAATCAAATGAGTCTAACAAAAATCAAACGGTCAAGAAATCTGTCAATCTAGTCAAATCGATTATAACCAACTCTTTGAAAACTTTATCAGTTTACCTGAATTTACTGGGTATAAATATAAAATTTACTAAATCTGATCCAAGTAACCCAAATGAACTTTATATCTGATCATTGTCAGTTACTGTTGTATAGTTATTCAATTATCGACTTTTATAGTTTATTATTATTAAAATGTGGCGCATGAACTTAAATTTCTCAATTCATAGTATCTTCTTGTTCTGTCTTTCTTTTATAATGAACATTTCAGCCTTTTCTAGTCACAATTTCACCATTAATGATATAGTGGTATTTGATTCTCAGTTGATACTTTTAACAAACAACTTTCTTTCATTTTATACTATAGATAAATCGTCATTGAAGCTTTCTAAAACCATAAAAGTGAATTCTGTTTACAAAAAAGCTTTAATCATAGATAATAGTGTAGCTTTGATGAACCAAAATAATGAACTGACTAAATGTTTTGCTGCACCAGTTAATGATATAAAAACAATTGATAATACATCAATTACCTACTTCACATTGAATAATCAATTTTTTTGTCATTTTGAAAATAAGCTATTCCTTTTATTTCACATACCAGCTAACAACTACTATATTTCTAGTATTAGCAATAATAATAATACCTTAACTATACACTCGTTCAATTTATTGACAAGATGCTTAACTTTCAAACGATTACATTTTCACTTCGATTTGAAATCAAAATCTTTTAATTTCAAATCTTTGGAATCGAACACTTCTGATACACTATATTTGAAAAATCCTTCACTCTTGAAGCCAATCAATGATACCTTAATTTTGATGGTTGAATCAAATAAGTTATATTTGTTCAAATCAACTTCCAACAGTCTGTCAATTTTAAAGTCAGTTAATCCAAGATCAATTATCTTATCAATCACAATCAATCGTGCCAAAAAAATAATTTTACTATCAACAAACTTGAATGAACTTCATTTACTGAAGTTCTCAAAAGATTTCAGTAATCATGAACATTCTATTTCAATTAAGACTGATACCGTCTTCACTGACTTATTATTTTATCACAAAAATTCTTTTCTATCCTTTAATGAAAATCATATACCAATGAAGTGGTTAATCAAAGGCTCATCATTGGTTGGCTTAGGTCCGATATGGGATGTTAACCATCAATCAAATTTATTTACCGGTATTTCTTGTATAATTGATAATGATAAAGATACTAACAATAACAAAACTATAACCAAGACTGATGGCTTCAACTCGTTCCTTTTGTCATTTTTGAGTTTGAAATTCAACAATTTATTTCACTTGAAGCCGAATTTCGAGTTTATCGGCTTAATGCACCAAAATTTGTTCATTCTAATAAGATTAGTCTCTTCAAACATTTATCAAATTATCAACTTAAATACAAATTCATTAGTTTATCAGTTTACATTAAGCGATTTGAATTTAGGTGTCGATTCGGATGATACTATTTCCTGCATCAACGACTATTACATCGTTTTATCCAAGTCAAATACTATATTACATTATATCTTAGTTATTTTTGACGAAATTATCAAATTTGATGTTTTATGCAAGTTCAATTTTCATTTATTTGAGCTTAATAATTCAAAGCTTGTTCTTTATTACGATAAAACTGTGTCAATTTATGAAAACGGCAAGCTCATTAAAAATTTTGAAAACCTAAATTTCAACGGTCAATTACCTATGTCACTAAATGTAATTTGGTCACCAGACTTATTCATTTTAGTCAATAACTCTTACTTATTTTATTCTATATCGTGTGAAGGACAAAAATTTAAGGTGAACAATTTTTCACAAACCTTGATCTCCGCAAATGTAGTTGCGTTGTTACCTTATTACAATGATATCATTTCAATCAATGAAAGATTTGAATATTATTCGTTAAATCAATCAAAACTTTTGACAACTCATAAAATTTCAAAAATATCAATTATGAAGATCTTGTCCATAAAAAATTCAAAAAAACTCTTTTGTTTAACGTTGGAAAATGAATTATTCATGTTGGAAAATGACGAAATATTCAATTTATCTCATTTATTCCACTTACCAAAAATTGTAGAAATAATTCAGCTCAAAGAAATTATCTTACTTAAAACTTTTGAGAATCGTATATTCACATTAAAATTTGAGACTTATCCATATATTTCAAATAAAATTGAGGATGTTATAATTCATAACTTCGTTCATAATAAATCCATTTTATTAATTGGTTTAAAATCAATTCATTTGTTTTCACTTTTGAATGGACAGCTGAAATCCATTTTTCTGAATAAAGATATCATAAATTATGGATGTTTTGAAGGTACCTCCATATATTCTTTGTTAATTCATTGCAAAGGCACTTATACAATGTATTCATTCTATGTTGAAGATTTCGTTCTGATTGAACTGAAACCAAAACAAGAAATAAGTTCAAGTAATTTCATATCAATTAATTTTGATGATCACAAAATTTATTTGAATAAGCAATATTTCAAATTATCTTTTAATTTCAACTTAAATACAGTCACCTTAGTGAAAGAAACCAATTCAGGAAATTTTGAATCCTATTTGAAAGGCTCAATACCCAAGGTTGATTGTTGGATTAATAGCACTGATAAAGTTAGCTTAAATTTATTATCACGTGATATTAATATCTTAATTGATAATAAGTATTGTGCATGGAATGTTATTCATGCCATTGGGTAGTCAAAAATATATTTCTATTTCATCTTTATTTTTTAGTTCAAACAAAGTAAACTTCTTGATCTTATAACCATTTGGTAGTTGATAGTTCAGCTGTGGTAATTTGTTCGATTTTATTATGAGTTCATTATTCAGCCTATTGTATATGAAATTATGTTTGAATTTTGATTTAAGTTTGATTAAATACTGGTACTCATATATTGTTTTATTATTACTAAGTTTTACTGTTCTTATTGAGAAAGGATTTTCTGTTTTGATGATTTTGCTCTCTTTCGCAACTATATTGTTCGAATCTTTGCTTTCATTTTCAGTAATTGCTTTCTCTTTATTTGATAAATTGATTATAATCTCTTGTCTCTTATGTTCATCCACTGCGTTACTCTTCTGTATGAAGTTGTTCTTGTCTGTGTCAGTTTCTTCAATTTCATCCTTCGCAGCATCTTTCTCCTTTATCTCCTCATTTTCCAAATAAAAAACTCTTGGTTCGTCAATGCTTGTTCTCTTAGGAAACTTGATTTGCTCTCTATCAACAAACAATTCAGCTTCTTGATCTTCAATACTATTGCACACCCAATAACCTAAGATTATCTTAAATTTTTCGTTGATTAAACACCAATTGATATAAATTGGGTTAATTATGGTATCAAACACCAAACATTTGGTATCTTTAATTTTAGTTACCCTAGAAGCGCTCACTTCAATAGGTATCATCCAGTCCTTTTCTTCAATCAATTTTAAAACTTCTTCAATTGATTTGATCTCAACTTGCGACTTATCTATTTTTACATTAGAACAAACGTTGACAAACACTTTAGTACCGGCAATAATTCCTCTAAAATCAGTTAATGATTTTGTTTTCAGAACAAACTCACCTTTAGGAGTAATTTCAACCATTTAAAGCAGTTCTTTTATAGTGTAGACAATATGATTTGAAAAAGAGCTGGTGAGGAAAAAAGGATTTATATCTGTTACCTTCTTTTTTCTGTGATAAATAACATAAGTACAAAGGTTCCGAAGATTGTTGATGTTGAAATGTCACATAAGGAAGCCAATAAAACAGTATTGAACTTGCCATCTTCATCCTCCTCAGAAAAACATCAGCCATTATCAATAAATCATGTTGCAATCACACCGAAGATCAGCAGGAATAGAGGTTTGAGTTTTAATAGTTTGAACTCTTCAACAAACTCTTCAGTAAATAATAGGAAAGGTATCAACCTGGGGCTCAACTTAGTTTCTAGTAACAGTGAAGATAAGACAAGAAGACGATTATTTAATGACGAATCAAAAAACTTGATTATAAACGATATAAATAATGATGACATCAATAAGAATCACCAGATTGAAATAGCAAATAGTGAAAATGAAACAATTGAAAATGATTATGATAATAATCGTGTTATTATTAATGATACTCGTAAGGTGAATAAGTTATCTGATAAGTTTAGACATTTGGCACAAAAGGAACAAGAGATACTCGAATTAAAGAACTCAATCAAGGAACTGGTACAAAAGAAAAGACATAAAGATCATGAGTTAAATGAGTTGAAGAGAGAAATTGAGATAGAACTAATAAGAAATGTCAGAACCAAATCAATTGACAATGGCTCGCAAACCAACCAATCATCTAGTTCATCACCAACTAATAGGCGAGTAAATACCAATAATGTTGTAACTCAAATACAAAATCAGCAAGATGGAAAGAAATCTAACTCTTGGTTTTCAAAATCTTTGAGCTATATTCAACAGTTTGATAGCATGGTTTCACAGGAATTTGAAAAGTTGAATATCTCATTGAACGACCAAAATTACGCTAACGACATCAATGATGATCAACAATTTTACCAACATCATCAAAAAGATGATGTGATGCACTCTGTTTCTCAACACCTCTGGACTTTTGTTAACGATGTTAAGTCAAATTTGTTAATAACTCACGATGACTTAAATTATAATAATGACAACCATGATGTTTCGAATTCAACGATTATACCTGATTTAATAGATTTAAATACACCAATAAAAGGTAAAAATAAGGACAACAGTAAAAGTACCACTACCATTGCTGATTCCCCCACTGCAATTGATGTCGTTAATAATAGTAAGCGAATAACACATGAAACGAGAGGATTAAGCTCAAATTTAAATGATGATGAAATCGAGTTATGGGATACGGAATCTATTGATATCTGAGACTGATACATATGGCATATGTATTTGGCACGGTGTGGAAATAATGGCGGGAAAAAAATGCATATTAATATTAAGTAAAAATTAGACTCTATTATTATATAGTTGCTTTTTAACTTTTAGTAATTCTTCTTTCAACTCATCCCTCTCTTGGGAAACGATATATAAATGAGCTTCTAAATCCTTTAATTTGATCAATAGTGGATCTTCATCCTCGTCATCATCGATTTCTTCTTCGGCGCCCTCGTCATCACCTCTTCTTCCTTGAACTGGTGATGATCTATTTGAGTTGTTCGAATAGACTCGTTTAGAAATCTTTAATTTATCTATCTCAATTCTTAGATTATTGTTCTCTTCTTTATATTTGTTAAGTTCATTTTGTGAAACATGCAATGCCTTATAAGTTTTGTTTAATGAACTAATTGTTTCTCTTTGCTTATTCTCATACTCTTTCAATTTTATATCTTTCAAATTGAAATCACTTTCAAGCTTTTTAAGTTTGTCCATTTGTTCATTTTTACTTTCTTTACTTTGAACTTCATTGATTAGAGCATCAATTTTCAAGTTCAATAATCCAATACTATCAGTCTCTTCCCCTTCTTGACCTTGGTTTTCTTCTGATATAGTTTTTTCTCCTTTAATGAGCTTGAAATTATCCAGTTTTGACCTTAAAACTTCGTTCTCCGTCTCCAAATGTTTGATTTTTTCTTGATACTCTTCTTCATCTAACAATCTCCTACTAAACTCTTTTATTTTGGTCTGTTGATCCTTTATTATTTCATTTAGTTCAAATAATTCATTGATCTTAATAAACTTACCACTATTATTTTTTAGCTCGTCTCTTTCAAGGGTCAAATTATTTATTTTTTCATTTGCTTCAAAAACTTTCTTATTCAATTCTTCTTTCACATCACTGACAAGCTGAATTAACCTTTTCAATTTTTCATTGTCTCTATCCATATACGCAGGTGAGAATGGTAATAACTGAGACTGTTCCTGAATACCTTTCATCAACATTGGTGTGCTTGGTTGGTGGAATGGCTCTTCTTCAA
Organism: Saturnispora dispora; assembly: GCA_003708095.3. Taxonomy (NCBI): domain Eukaryota; kingdom Fungi; phylum Ascomycota; class Pichiomycetes; order Pichiales; family Pichiaceae; genus Saturnispora; species Saturnispora dispora. The sequence goes on along the minus strand of PPND03000053.1, from coordinate 11,155 downwards.
TTTCTGGTGATAACCCAGATAAATTAGTTACTGCGCTATGTAAAATACTAGACTTGTTTACTGCTCCCTCAACTTTATTATGATTTGAAACATTAGTAAACACATCGGTATTAGCACTGACTGTATTTTCTTCGTTGGATTTAGCGGTATTATCTTCAATAATGTCTTTATTCTCATTTTCAGTATCTTCATATTCTCTCAGAAGAGAATCCTCATTCTTCATATACTGGCTATTGTCAGTAAAGTTTTCAGTGTCTTCTTTTTGGCCGGTAATAACTTCCTGTGGTTCATCAATTTTCAAATAACTTAACCTGTGGGCTTGTTTTTGTTCAATGTTTGAGGTATCTGGTAAATCGCTTAAATCAAGATTAGATTGTGAAGATAAGGGAGTTGAAGTTATTATTGGATATGCATTATTCAAGTTAACTCTTTCCATAAATTGGTCTAGTTTCTTGATGTCAAATTCGAAAACAACGGAGCTTGAGTAACTCAATTGACTTTCATCAATAATTGGATCATTCTGAAGATTAACTCCCTCAAAATTGTTATCATATTTATCACCACCCATAATAATCAGTTTTTGTTCATTAGCGTTTACTGATATTGAATGTCCACATCTAGCTCCTGGTGAATAAGCTAACTCTGTTTTAATCTTGAAACTGTTTAAATTATTTAAATCAATAGCATAAAATTCATTTGAGATTGAGTCATTTTCCATTTTTCCTCCATAAATAAACATTAAATTTTGATAAAGTGTTACTGCATGATCCGATAATCCTGGTGGTTGAAATTTGCCATGCAATTTCAAAATTTCCCATTTATTGTTTAGTGGATCAAAACAGTACATTTTATCATTAATCAGTGTTCCACTATTACCACCATAAACATATAGTTTGTTGTTAAACGCAACCATGGAATGATTTGCTAATGGAGGAGGAACATCACCTGTACAATTAATTTTTTCCCATTGAGTCTTTGGATTCCTAAAATTTGACAAATCAAATTTCCAGATATCATTGAAATACTGGTCATCCATCTGACCACCAAATACATATAAATAGCTTAACCAATGACCAGGTTTATTGCTTAATTCAAAGTTTAAAACAGATATCTGGTGGCTGTATCTGCCTTCAGGCCTTTCACCTTCAGGTGAAGTGATTGTCCATTTCAATGAAGAGATGTTGAAAAAATATAATCTATTATCCAAATACTGATCATTCTCATCAATGACGGTATCGCCACCAAACACAATAAATGCATTTCCAACCAAAACTGATGCGTGGCCTGTTCTTGGTGAAGGAATCCGTTCAAAATTTTCAATTGGTGATGCAATATAGGAAAAGGAGGTCGAACTGACAGCATTGTTACTTCTTTGTTTGATAGGCTCAATGACCCACATGTCACCGTAAACTGCGTTCGATGATAAGCCACCCATCAGGTAAATGGCACCCTGATCAGACGTGATTGACGACGCAGCGTGGCTGAACCTTGGAAACGGCGAATTATAGAGCTTTTTCTTGATCCATGGCGTGTTCTGATCAATGCAATTTTGTTCAGCTTGACTCATCATGGGATCGATCTTGGTGGCATGGCTGTTGTTGTTATTATTAATGTTATTGTTCCCATTACTACTGGTTTTTCTGATAGTTCTCTGAGGATGCTCGTTACTCTTAACGCGTCTTGACTCACTAGTGTTTCCAATAATGTTTGGGACGTCGCTAGTATTCGACATGGTGTTATTAGCGGACCCCTGGCCGCCACTATTTCTTGTGCCAGGATGGCCTTTATCTGATGAAGATCTGTGATTTTTTCTTCTAAACAATGCTGCCATGATCTCTGCAATGTCTTTATGCCCCTAACTTACTCGTGTTTCAACTCCTAGGTTAGAAATACTGTGTATAGCTTGCACAATAACCGAATCTGTGCGATCGCCTTTCTGTCAACAAAGAAATACGGGGTTTCAGGGGGGAAGAAGAAAAAATTCATAGAATTTGCTGAAGTTACTTCTTAGAAAAATTACATATGTTTAGAGTGAAAATTATATATCACCTGGAAAAACCACCGAACCAACCTCCGTCATCGTTGTCATCATCAGGTAAGCTATCACTGGTATCGCTTTTTTGATAGCTATCAGAATTAGATAAGAGTAACCTTTGCACATCCTGTTTCGATTTACTTGGCTCAGAAATGCCGTTCTGGGATGAACCTCTCACCATTAAGTTTTTGTTAGATGACGATATTAGCATTGGCTCTTCCATGTTACTCATGACAGAAGAGTTAGATGTACTAGTAGACATAGATGGTATCATAGAGACCGAGTTCAACTTGAAATTTGACCCAAGAAGTTTCGTTAGGCTTGGGTTTGATCTCAAGTTCTTTTTAGAAAAAGTGCCTTGTAAAACAGGGGTCGGGAAAGCCTCCTTGTTAGCGTTACTGGTCTTCAACACATTATGCAATTGTCTTCTAGCACCAAATGATAAAATCCCGTTCTCTTTATAGTCTTCGTCACCACTCAAGCCCGAATCGTCAAACTCTATTGAGGAATCATCGGTAATAGTCGAACTATAGTTATAGTCATCGTTAATGTGAATATTTGGAATGCTTTTAGGGACTAAATCTTTTAAACTTTCATTAGTTCCAAATCTTTTGAATAATTTTGCACTATCATCAAATTTATCGTCATTAGCCATACTATTATAGTCGTTGTCATTACCTGTGTTATTATCGTGATTATTGTTGCTATTGAAGAAATGATCATTGGTAAACGTGTTGATACTATTGTTGCGTGAAATTATCTGCTCATTACTTTCATTATCCTTGAAAAAATGTGAATATGGATCCATATCCATATCCAGTATGTTGTCAGGCTTAGAGTAAAAATTACATGAATTTAATAAGAACTTGCTCTTATTTTCTTCATTGAATGACGAAAGTGAAGAAATTCTGCCTCTAAATATAGATTTAGATCTAGTTTCTTCATCTGAAGAAGTTGTAATTTGAGTGCTATCACTGTCACTGTCACTACCAAAGTAGCTGTGTAGCTTATTTAAGTCAATCACCTTTTCATCATCTGTATCCTTATTCAATAAATACAGTTGTTTTGATGACCTTGTCTGCTTTAAAGTGGCAACCTCTCCTTCTTCATTACTATCATGTTCCTTGTCTCCAAGGTTAACGGTATTTCTTCTCTTCCTTATTCTTCTCCTTCTGCGGCGTTGTCTTGTTTTTCTTGAATTTTGTGGTATACTTTGAATAATAGTTGTATGGCCTGTAGTTCCAATTGTTAATTCACTAGTTAAATTATCTGGATCTAATTTTGTCATATCAATAGGTTGACTCAAAACTCTATAAAACTCTTGATCGGAGGTGATACCTAACAAATCATTCAAATTAAAGTCATAGTCCATCAATTTGAAAACTGATCTCCTCTTATCAGATTGTTTGAAGTAAATTGGAGTACACAATGGCACTTCATTAAAAATTGATCGGCCCAACAAAATTTGCAAAATTGTTGAAATAACGGCACCATGAGAGACAACAAAAACCACTGTCTCCTTGTCTAGTTTGGGATCTTGTTTGATGTAATAATACTGTAATAGATATATCAAATAATGGAAACATCGTTTTGTAAATTTTTTAGGCGACTCGCCATATTCTCCACAATGACCTAGTTGGTTATAGGACCACGTTGTATCCTTGACTTGCTTTAACTGATTTCTTGTGGCATCATTCAAGATATCATTATTCATGGAAGAGTTTTCTGGTTGATTTAAATATGCGTTGATGTTGTTTATCATAGAATACCCATCATCATTAGGAGGCAAGTAATTCAAACTGTAATTCTCATTAAGCCACTCTGACAAAGCCTGATCTACACGTAGCTTAATTTTTGGTGACTGATTAGTGTCGCCAATTTTGAAGTGCTTGGATTTTTTGATTTTGTCAAGTAGCAATTCCGATGTTTGAATGCATCGATTGTAGGGTGAAGTATGAATAGTAATTGTCGTTGGTCCCTTACTTGTTGGGATATCACTTTGCAACCTTTTGAAAGCATGCTCCATTTCCTCTAATGCACCTACCGGATCCAAGGGTGGATCAAAATTTGAAAGCCAATTGAATGATTCTTCACCTGTCAAATCCTCCTTTGATTGTCCTGGTGATTTTCCATATTTTGATTTATCTATACGTGAAGCATGTCTCAGTAAGATGATATGCATGGTTCTCCTTCTTGCTAGTAACTAATATAACAGTGTCAAAAATATTAATATGTTGGTCTCTCTAAAATAGTCAAATGCTCAATGTATCAACACCTGACAGCTATAGTCTTTGTCAGCTTTCTAAAAAAAGTAACAACCTGTAAAGGTGTACCAGTTGTTATTCTAGTTAAAATCTTATATACGTATATGTTTATATGTGTTGACAATCCTTATGAGAGAGGAATGAAAGAACTGAAATAAGCAGGGAGTGGTACCAAACAAATCGTTGAAAATCGACACAAACTCTCTCCCTGTCTCTGATGAATAGAACGCTGCTTAGCTTATGTTAAGAGTAGAAAGGGAACCTCCGGTCGCACCTTGTTGTTCTGATTACTAAGGAAAAAGCTGTTAAATAAGTGTGTCCTTACTTTTTAAAATTTTTTCCAGTGGCTTCGTTCCCCCTTATTGAGCATGTGTTCACTTGCTTGAATCGAGGTAACTGGTGTAGCAGTGCTATTCAGAGAGCTCAAAGCAACCAGATCTTGATTAAATTGGCGTCTTATTGACTGGTGAAGACTTTATGGTAATTTGGTTCATAATAAACAAAAAGAACATTTTTCAGTTTGCCTGTGTAATATAGTAAACACTTATAAACATCTATCCGTATAGAATATTGTAAGTTATAGAAGATACAATTTTTTGATTCTTGTGCACTCAAGACTCAAACTTCCATTTGGAGCATTCAAAATTGGAATAACAACGGAATTCATTACTGAGACCATTCTTGTGCTCTGGGTAAAAAGAGGTGATATGGACATTAGGGTAGTTCTTTTGAACCTCCCCTCTCATACGTTCACCGGTACATGTGATGAGTTTGGAGTCGGAGCTCTTGAGTAAGGCTAAGGCTGACAAACTTGATTTCTTTTGGCATTCAACTTCGAGAAATGGAGGATCAATTAATAGTCTGTCTACCTTTCCCTTCAAATCCTCTCTAAAATTCAGTGGTTCGTTGTAATCGTAGAAGCCAAAGTGTTCGGCACCTGAAAGTAACTCGAATCTCTTATCGTACTCGAATAAATAGATATGTTTTGTAGGAATTGTCTTTGGGTCCTTTTTGTTCATAATGGCATAAACAGAAGGTGCACTGGCAATGCAAATCACAGAATCTTCATCTGCACCTTCGAATAACGCATCTAGTAATGTTTCAGCGGTTTCGTCACTATACCAAAATTGTGAAAGTTGCCAATCTTCTTTGAAATCATCAATTGTCAGCTTATTCCTTTCATCAAACTCGTCTTCGGCTTGTTGATACATCTTCTCAAACTTTTCATTCCTTTCCTTCTCTTCGTTTCTGAATTCAGCTAATGCTGCTAGAGCATTGGCAGATAACGTGCTGTAGTAAGAAGCTAAATGTTAGTATAGTTTTCCTTTGTTTACCTGTTGAAAATCCAAAAAATATCTATTTCATTCCTACACATACATCATCTCGTCGTCCGACATTGTAGGCACTATGGTTAGTTCACAAAGAATATGTTAGATTCAACAAACTTTTTTTTCACAGATTTTTTTTTAGTTAAGAGAGTTGACATATATTACGTAACAAAGGTGTCTGTAGAACAGCATGGCAACACTATTCTTTTAGTACTAACGAGAGCTGCTTTGCCTGTAATCACTATATATATAATTAATGCTGATGTACAAGATTAACAAACAGAGCAGTTGTCATTAGACACCTGAAGAATCGCTTTCCGAAGCAATATGTGAATTCTTTCAAAGGCCAAGGGTTGGCTTTGGCTACTAAAGAAGAAGAAGCAAACAATTCCATGTCAAAATTATTATAGAAAAAGATTTTGTACAAGATTAAGCAATGTTAGTTTGGCTTTCACTGGAAACTACTGATGTTTGAATGTATAGTTGGAAACAGATGCAGTGTTTGCACTCTATGAATCGACTACTGTCGAGCTTCAAAGCTTGTTAAATGATAGTCCTAGCTTTATATAGCTTTGGTTTAGGTCATAGCGCTGAACGAATGTACAAATACTTTCTTTTACTCCGTATCGACATTAGGAGCCTGAACTTCGTTAAACAATCACCTTTAACCACAAGGAAAACTTACATAATATTTGAAACACTATTTCCCTACTCATTCATTTCTATTCAAGCTTGCTGACAACCTCAACCGTTCAACTTTAGAGAAAGATGAACCGAATAAATGAAAGAGCTTTGTGCTGAGCATATGTATTACTCTCTTGAGAAACTTTAGCCGATGCTGATTTCAGATCTCAACGTCTATGACTCTTTGAACAAACTTTCTTCTTGATAAACATTGTCTTTCGTTAAGAATACTACTTTCATCTTCCAATAATGGTATTTGATATCACCAAAATAGCAAGAGCCAACATTTTGTCACTTGAACCTTATAGGTGTGCACGTGATGACTTCAAAGTTGGGATCTTGCTCGATGCCAATGAAAATACCCACGGTCCTTCATTTGATAACATGACAGAATACGAAGACGGATTGGAACTGAACAGATATCCAGATCCACATCAAATTCAGTTAAAAACACAAATTTGTAGCTACAGAAACTCTGAACGTGAACTTCAATCACTACTTACACCAAAAAATCTATGTCTTGGTGTTGGTTCCGACGAAAGTATTGATGCCCTAATGAGGTGCTGCATCAAGCCAGGCGTTGAGAAAATGATCATATGTCCTCCAACTTACGGTATGTATGGTGTCTGTGCTGTCGTTAATGATGTCGAAATTGTCAAGGTTCCTCTAGATTTGAAGACCTTTGAAATTAAACCATCAGATATTCTAAAGGCCCTAGAAGCTGATAAGAATGTAAAATTGGTTTATATCACCTCCCCAGGTAATCCAACAGGTAAAAAAATCAGTGAGGAGTTACTACTTGAGCTTTTGAGAGGAGTTGAAGAAATGGAATGGAATGGTTTTGTGGTTATGGATGAAGCGTACATCGATTTTGCTCCAAAAGGTGAATCTGTGTGTACATTAGTAAACGAACATCCGAATCTAGTCGTTTTCCAAACTCTTTCAAAGGCATTTGGTTTGGCTGGTATTAGATTAGGTATCACTTTTGCTACCCCAGAACTCTCATTGTTGTTGAATTCAATGAAGTACCCATATAACATTTCAAATTTGACCAGTGATATTGGACTTAGAGCTACTACAAGTGAAAGTTTGAAAAAGATGAAAGGAAAATTGGACAGTATTATTGAACAGCGTGCTATTGTTTTGAAAGAATTAACTAGTTTGAAATACGTTGGTAGAAATATTGGAGGATTGGATTCCAACTTCATTTTAATCGAAATTCTAAACAAGGAGGGTCAGCCTGATAATGAAATTGCGTTTAAGGTTTACATGAAATTGGCAAGTGAAAGAAATGTTGTTGTCAGATTTAGGGGTAATGAGCCTGGATGTCTTGGGTGCTTGAGAGTTACCATTGGTATGAAGGAAGAAAATGAAGCCTTAGTGAAAGAATTTGAAAAGGTTCTCAATGAAGTTATTTAGAATGATATTTAAGTAGATATATAGGTTACCAATAACTATCAATTATAATAAAGAAAATATCACCAATCAATACATAAGTAACTAAGCTATTTCATCAATACATACCAAAAACAACATTGTTTATGGTTGACCGTAGCGGTATTAATTTAGTGCCTTTCTAGCGAAGTTTGGTAAAATAAAGGAAGCTTCGTGAATTTCCTTCGAATAGTATCTGTAAAGATCCAATTCAGTTTCGGTTGGAACTGATCTGAGTGGTTTTTTGACATTGGCGTTTGGATTCTTAGAACAAACCATGAAACCAATTTGACCAGTTGGGTAAGTTGGGATAGTACAATAAGCGTACTCGACAACAGGGAAGATCTGTTTGCAGCTCGCCTTGACGTTCTTGATGATGTCAAGGTGGACCCAGATACTCTCACCTTGGGTAGTGATGACACCGTTTTCGGTCAAAGCGTCGGACAAGAGCTGAAAGTAAGGCTTCTCAAACAAGGCAGCGGCAGGACCTTCTGGGTCTGAAGAGTCGGTGATGATGACATCGAACGTGTTTTGATAGTCCTTGAGGAACTGAAAGCCGTCGCCGACATGAACTTTGACCTTTTCATGTTCGAAGCCGGCAGCCATATGAGGCAAGTACTTCTTGGAATTGATGATGACACCTTCGTCGATGTCGCAAAGCACAGCTTCTTCGACACACTCGTGCTTGACGATCTCTCTAAGAACACCACCGTCACCTCCACCAATGACCAGCACCTTCTTAGGGTTTGGGTGGGAGTTGATGGCCAAGTGGGTGATCATTTCCTGGTATGCAAACTCATCTCTTTCTGTCGATTGGATCGCACCGTCAAGTACCATCACCTTACCATAGTCAGTGGACTCAAACACCAACAAGTCCTGGTACTTGGTCTTTTCAACGTGTAGAATTTCCTTAACACGAAGGGACATGGCTTGTCCTGGCCACATTGTATCCGAGACTTCTGCAAACCAGCCGTCCTTAATCATAGGGTGTGTAAGTTCTGACATTTGTTATTACACTAACTGTATGTGTTATTCAGAATGAAGTTTACCACTCAAACTGGAAAACTTTTTTTTTGGGCCAACTAGCTCTATTTATAGTGTTTTTTTTTTCATCTCTAACCCATTCCCATATCCGTTTTGCTTCAATTTCATTCTTTGCACTCACTGGTCCCTCAATACCTCTTCCCTGCTACCTTTTCTACCTTCTATCACCTCTTTCATAGGGTCCCTCCGTGGATCCAACTCCGAGCTGGCTTCTCCATAACCGTTATCCTGCACGTTTGTTGACACCGCGGTTAAAATATTGCATGCACGTCGACGATCGACGCTTATGTAATGCTACATTGCATTTATGTCAACAGACGCACGCTTACATAATAAGCGAGGTGAGCATAAGCCATCTTATGTAAGCATATGTAAGCAAAAAGTTTTTCTTGGGGGACGTTGAATGTTATATAAACAGGGGATGTTCTTGAGAATGTTACAATAGCCAAATTTTTTGCACTATCACTTAGTAAAACAATATAAATATTAAACTACAGAAGCAACAAATGAACGGAACAGTCAAAAGCGTGTTGAAGGCATCACTCACGATGGAGCAGGCAGAGGGAGCTGGAGCCAGAGTCAGAAGATCGATTGGATCATTAACAATGAGAAACTTTTCACCGTTCCTCATGCTGGATCACTTCTCGGTGGCGCCAGATGCAGGGTTCCCAGATCATCCACACCGTGGGCAGGAGACAGTGACGTTGGTTATGAAGAACTACATTTTGCACGAAGACTTCACAGGCCAGTCTGGGGTGCTTAGGCCTGGAGACTTGCAGTTTATGACAGCGGGCAAAGGTATAGTGCACTCCGAGATGCCATATTCTGGGGATGACTCGAATGTAGAGGGCATGCAGTTGTGGGTCGACTTGCCGGAGGGACTCAAGTACTGTGAACCCCGGTACAGAGACCTCAGGGCCGAGGAGATTCCAGTTGTCAGGCCAAACGACAAAGTCGAAGTTAAAGTTATCTCCGGTAAGTCGTATGGCGTGGAGTCTGTCAAGGACCTTGCGTATACCCCCATTGACTACTACTGGTACACAGTGCAGCCAGGTGGAGTGTTTCAACAGCACATGCCAAACGACTATAACTCATTCTTGTATATCCTCAACGGTTCACTTGAAATAAACGGCAAGGTTTATGAAAAATACAACACTGTCTACTTCAACAGGGATGGTGACTCCATCAGGGGAAGTGTGCCAGCAAACACTGAGAAGACTGATTTTGTTTTAATCGGCGGTAAGGCCCTCAGCCAGCAGATTGTTCAGTACGGTCCTTTTGTCTCAACAACAAAGGAGGGCATCTATCAAGCATTCCAGGACTACCAATCCGCAACAAATGGCTTTGAAAACGCCAAATCTTGGTCTTCTGAGATCGGACATGGTGTCTCAACAGGTTTATTCAGAACAAAGTCAAATGATGACTTAATTAGCCACAACTTACCACTTATTTCATCCCACAAGACAATTGCAACAAACACACAGCATCAAGAAAACTGAGTTACCGCAAGACTTGATGAATTTTCTTTTTTTCATTTATCAACAACTCTACTCTTATAGCTTTAACATATGTAATATACACATATAGAATTTTTCAATTATAGACGGTTTATATTCAATATTCTTTTTTTCTTATTAGCAAAAAATTATAATTAAATAAAGCCCGATGCGGGGGTCGAACCCGCAGCCTTTTGATTAAGAGTCAAACGCTCTACCGATTGAGCTAACCAGGCCGTTCTTGTTTTGATATTTTGATAGTAAAATATATTCAGCAGTTCCTCCACCTCCACATTGCAAAATATTTTATAATCCAAATTTGGAGTTTCGAAATTAACAAAGGGTAACATTTTAGTAATATTAGGTACATATTTTGGCAGAAAACTTTTACGTAAGCAATCCTCTTTGAATGATAACTGACAAATTACGAATTAAATTATAATAGATAAAGTAGCTTTAGATATGAACTTGATCAACTCTTAGATTAAGTCTTATCACCTATGCTAAATCTATACAGAGTTGAGTGCCTTATTTAAGCATCTACACACCCAAGTTGATAAGAAAAAGCATATTCTATTTGAGAGATATGCTCATGTGTGAAATGGACTTTTTTTATCCAATCTACATTATTGTTATCACAAAAGTATCAATTAAGAAATTGTATCCTTTGGGCTACTTGTTGAAATAATAAGAGAAGACACTGAGCATATTTACTATGCCATTCTTAAAAAGAAATGTTCAAGACAATGAAGCTTCTTATTATTTATTAGATGATCTAGAATCTAATGTAATCTCTAATATAGAAGGCAGTCCCCACATTTTAATTTATATTAGTTAGTATACACTTTTTAATTAAGCAAACTAAATCGT